>JAQIHN010000248.1:0-20000 GCA_027917425.1 Gastrophryne carolinensis | reverse complement strand
GGCGTTTGCTGAATAACGCAATCACTGCAAACGGCTGATTAGATGGTAGCGGACACACACACACACACACACACACACACTCGCAACCATGGGCCAGGAAGAGGTAAGCTGTTATCTGTGGGGTTTCACACAGCGGGCCATGTGAATTAGGGATACCCCTTGGGGGAAGGCCAGTAGACAGGCTAGCCCTGAAATATTAAAGATTCCAGGGCTGCAGCTGACCTTCCCTCTGGGGCACCCCCAATTGAAATGCCCCGCTGTGTGGAACCCACCAGGTTCCAGTATTCCCCCTCATTTCCCCAGTACAATGGCGCATGCATGGGCTTTGCGGAGCGCCAACGGACGGCATTTGGGGGCGACAGGGGCCCACGTGGGAAGAAATAGTGCACGGATTATTAAAACAGTATGAAAATGTAATAACTCTATGAAGTGGACCATCAGTAAAACAAGACTTTTCACTTTATCGTTATCTAGTTGCAGACCGAAAGCCAAGAGCTTGTTCCGTTATTGAAAGTGCCCCATTTAATATTCATATCAGGGTGTAACTAGAAGTGACGGGGCCCTTGTGCGATGGATAAATGGGGCCCTGTCAGGTTGAAGGAGAGACCATTTCTTTAAATCCCTGCGAATGGCTGAGCTGGGAAGGGCGTGTATTTCTGACATAGAGGCTGATTCACTACTAGCGCCACGTATTGCCAGGTGAGCCATCTGTATAGCGGGGCTCAGAGCCACCGATAGTAGACGCTGTAAGCGGGTGCCGGGCGCTGTAACCTAGCAACAAAATCCCTGTTTTTGACGGCTTTAAGCAACCCAAAACCAGGGGAGCAGCAAAACTGGCTTTTGGTCCGCTTTAACAGGGACTATGGCCAGTGGTGTGACTGGGCCCTGGTGTGAACATTAAATGGGGCCCTTTCAAGACTCCTTCACTTTTCATTGAATGCAGCTAGACAACTGAAACAGAGATTAATGCAGCTTCCTTTTCTCAAGATGATGCCAAATTAGCACAAATCTGATGGGGCCCCCCTGGCTTACAATGTGCTGACACCCCCTTTAGTTACACCCTGCTAGCTGCCATGTGTGTGAAAGAGGAACATTGGAGGTCCTGGCATCTAAAAGACTCCAGAGTTCCAGTCTTTGGGGCATCCCAAATTGGGATAACTGACTGTGTAACCCCCCCAGGACACTCCCCCTCTCCCGGAGCCCTCACAGCGTCTGTGCTTTCTTGCTGCATCCCCGCTCACCTCTAGCCATCTAAAAGACTCCAGAGTTCCAGCCTTTGGGGCATCCCAAATTGGGATAACTGACTGTGTAACCCCCCCAGGACACTTCCCCCTCTCCTGGAGCCCTCACAGCGTCTGTGCCTTCTTGCTGCATCCCCGCTCACCTGTAGCCGTGCACGCACCCCCGCCCGCCCTTCCTGAACGGGTTCAGATCAGCGCCGAAGAGAGCCGAGTGATTGCGAGCCCGCTGATTGGATGAGCAGCTGCGCCTGTGCCTTGGGCTCAAGGAGAGGTGGGTTTTCCCAGAATTCACACAGTGAGGCATCCCAAACCGAAGGTGCCCCAGAGGGAAGAACCAAAACCAAGGAGAGTGTTTTTTTCTTTTGGTCCACTTTAAATGGATATATGATGGCCGTAGTTGGGAAGCCTGGCTGCCTGAAACCCACTTCTCTGCCGCTTGTCCAATCAGCTTCTCCTGCTGAGCATATTAGTGCTAGTATTAGTTAGTATCTAGTATTAGTATGTCATATTTCCACTTAAAAGAGACATAGGTGACTATTTTTTATTCCACATAGCAGCTGAATGTGGGAAGGTGTTATGTTAGTTTGCCTCTTTATCGTGTGTAAATGAGCAAGGTGTGAGGTGCACAGCAGCCATGATCAGCCAATACACATCCCATCGTTTACACTGGACCCTAAGCCAAGAATTAATGGATGTATTAGCAGCTTAAGCGGAGCCGTTATAAACATATTCACCTAATAACATTTGCATGATAACTATAAATAGGGAGACAAGCAGCTGAACTGGCGTTTGTGCTACTGTTCTATTTGCAGCCGCCCTGTGTTACAAGAAAGCAAGAAAAGTTTCATGGATCAGCCAGGCCCCCCTAACTATGAGCTTTAGCCCCACTTTCAGCAAATCAGCCCCCCAGCCTAGGCAGGGACAAAACCCATCATTTTGATCACTAGCCCAAGTTTTGTTGTGTGCTCTGGGTCCCAGCTTGGGATGCCCCGGTGTGAACGCCCCCCAGATCAGCAATAACGGCTTACCTCTTCCAGGTCCTACAGCACACATGCGGTTGGGGGTGGGCATTTCAGACGGTCAGAGGCGTTTGCTGAATAACGCAATCACTGCAAACGGCTGATTAGATGGTAGCGCGCACACACACACACAATCGCAACCATGGGCCAGGAAGAGGTAAGCTGTTATCTGTGGGGTTTCACACAGCGGGCCATGTGAATTAGGGATACCCCTTGGGGGAAGGCCAGTAGACAGGCTAGCCCTGAAATATAAAAGATTCCAGGGCTGCAGCTGACCTTCCCTCTGGGGCACCCCCAATTGAAATGCCCCGCTGTGTGGAACCCACCAGGTTCCAGTATTCCCCCTCATTTCCCCAGTACAATGGCGCATGCATGGGCTTTGCCCATGGGCTTTCGCCAACGGACGGCATTTGGGGGCGACAGGGGCCCACGTGGGAGGAAATAGTGCACGGATTATTAAAACGGTATGAAAAATGTAATAACTCTATGAAGTGGACCATCAGTAAAACAAGACTTTTCACTTTATCGTTATCTAGTTGCAGACCGAAAGCCAAGAGCTTGTTCCATTATTGAAAGTGCCCCATTTAATATTCATATCAGGGTGTAACTAGAAGTGACGGGGCCCTTGTGCGATGGATAAATGGGGCCCTGTCAGGTTGAAGGAGAGACCATTTCTTTAAATCCCTGCGAATGGCTGAGCTGGGAAGGGCGTGTATTTCTGACATAGAGGCTGATTCACTACTAGCGCCACATATTGCCAGGTGAGCATCTGTATAGCGGGGCTCAGAGCCACCGATAGTAGACCCTGTAAGCGGGTGCCGGGCGCTGTAACCTAGCAACAAAATCCCTGTTTTTGACGGCTTTAAGCAACCCAAAACCAGGGGAGCAGCAAAACTGGCTTTTGGTCCGCTTTAACAGGGACTATGGCCAGTGGTGTGACTGGGCCCTGGTGTGAACATTAAATGGGGCCCTTTCAAGACTCCTTCACTCTTCATTGAATTGAATGCAGCTAGACAACTGAAACAGAGATTAGTAGAGCTTCCTTTTCTCAAGATGATGCCAAATTAGCACAAATCTGATGGGGGCCCCCCTGGCTTACAATGTGCTGACACCCCCTTTAGTTACACCCTGGTAGCTACCATGTGTGTGAAAGAGGAACATTGGAGGTCCTGGCATCTAAAAGACTCCAGAGTTCCAGCCTTTGGGGCATCCCAAATTGGGATAACTGACTGTGTAACCCCCCCAGGACACTTCCCCCTCTCCTGGAGCCCTCACAGCGTCTGTGCCTTCTTGCTGCATCCCCGCTCACCTGTAGCCGTGCACGCACCCCCGCCCGCCCTTCCTGAACGGGTTCAGCTCAGCGCCGAAGAGAGCCGAGTGATTGGGATGAGCAGCTGCGCCTGTGCCTTGGGCTCAAGGAGAGGTGGGTTTTCCCAGAATTCACACAGTGAGGCATCCCAAACCGAGGGTGCCCCAGAGGGAAGAACCAAAACCAAGGACAGTGTTTTTTCTTTTGGTCCACTTTAAATGCATATATGATGGCCGTAGTTAGGAAGCCTGGCTGCCTGAAACCCACTTCTCTGCCGCTTGTCCAATCAGCTTCTCCTGCTGAGCATATTAGTGCTAGTATTAGTTAGTATCTAGTATTAGTATGTCATATTTCCACTTCAAAGTGACATAGGTGACTATTTTTTATTCCACATAGCAGCTGAATGTGGGAAGGTGTTATGTTAGTTTGCCTCTTTATCGTGTGTAAATGAGCAAGGTGTGAGGTGCACAGCAGCCATGATCAGCCAATACACATCCCATCGTTTACACTGGACCCTAAGCCAAGAATTAATGGATGTATTAGCAGCTTAAGCGGAGCCGTTATAAACATATTCACCTAATAACATTTGCATGATAACTATAAATAGGGAGACAAGCAGCTGAACAGGCGTTTGTGCTAATGTTGCATCCGCATCCGCCCTGTTTTACAAGAAAGCAAGAAAAGTTTCATGGATCAGCCAGGCCCCCCTAACTATGAGCTTTAGCCCCACTTTCAGCAAATCAGCCCCCCAGCCTAGGCAGGGACAAAACCCATCATTTTGATCACTAGCCCAAGTTTTGTTGTGTGCTCTGGGTCCCAGCTTGGGATGCCCCGGTGTGAACGCCCCCCAGATCAGCAATAACGGCTTACCTCTTCCAGGTCCTACAGCACACATGCGGTTGGGGGTGGGCATTTCAGACGGTCAGAGGCGTTTGCTGAATAACGCAATCACTGCAAACGGCTGATTAGATGGTAGCGGACACACACACACACACACACACACACACTCGCAACCATGGGCCAGGAAGAGGTAAGCTGTTATCTGTGGGGTTTCACACAGCGGGCCATGTGAATTAGGGATACCCCTTGGGGGAAGGCCAGTAGACAGGCTAGCCCTGAAATATTAAAGATTCCAGGGCTGCAGCTGACCTTCCCTCTGGGGCACCCCCAATTGAAATGCCCCGCTGTGTGGAACCCACCAGGTTCCAGTATTCCCCCTCATTTCCCCAGTACAATGGCGCATGCATGGGCTTTGCGGAGCGCCAACGGACGGCATTTGGGGGCGACAGGGGCCCACGTGGGAAGAAATAGTGCACGGATTATTAAAACGGTATGAAAAATGTAATAACTCTATGAAGTGGACCATCAGTAAAACAAGACTTTTCACTTTATCGTTATCTAGTTGCAGACCGAAAGCCAAGAGCTTGTTCCATTATTGAAAGTGCCCCATTTAATATTCATATCAGGGTGTAACTAGAAGTGACGGGGCCCTTGTGCGATGGATAAATGGGGCCCTGTCAGGTTGAAGGAGAGACCATTTCTTTAAATCCCTGCGAATGGCTGAGCTGGGAAGGGCGTGTATTTCTGACATAGAGGCTGATTCACTACTAGCGCCACATATTGCCAGGTGAGCATCTGTATAGCGGGGCTCAGAGCCACCGATAGTAGACCCTGTAAGCGGGTGCCGGGCGCTGTAACCTAGCAACAAAATCCCTGTTTTTGACGGCTTTAAGCAACCCAAAACCAGGGGAGCAGCAAAACTGGCTTTTGGTCCGCTTTAACAGGGACTATGGCCAGTGGTGTGACTGGGCCCTGGTGTGAACATTAAATGGGGCCCTTTCAAGACTCCTTCACTCTTCATTGAATTGAATGCAGCTAGACAACTGAAACAGAGATTAGTGGAGCTTCCTTTTCTCAAGATGATGCCAAATTAGCACAAATCTGATGGGGGCCCCCCTGGCTTACAATGTGCTGACACCCCCTTTAGTTACACCCTGGTAGCTACCATGTGTGTGAAAGAGGAACATTGGAGGTCCTGGCATCTAAAAGACTCCAGAGTTCCAGCCTTTGGGGCATCCCAAATTGGGATAACTGACTGTGTAACCCCCCCAGGACACTCCCCCTCTCCTGGAGCCCTCACAGCGTCTGTGCCTTCTTGCTGCATCCCCGCTCACCTGTAGCCGTGCACGCACCCCCGCCCGCCCTTCCTGAACGGGTTCAGATCAGCGCCGAAGAGAGCCGAGTGATTGCGAGCCCGCTGATTGGATGAGCAGCTGCGCCTGTGCCTTGGGCTCAAGGAGAGGTGGGTTTTCCCAGAATTCACACAGTGAGGCATCCCAAACCGAAGGTGCCCCAGAGGGAAGAACCAAAACCAAGGAGAGTGTTTTTTTCTTTTGGTCCACTTTAAATGCATATATGATGGCCGTAGTTAGGAAGCCTGGCTGCCTGAAACCCACTTCTCTGCCGCTTGTCCAATCAGCTTCTCCTGCTGAGCATATTAGTGCTAGTATTAGTTAGTATCTAGTATTAGTATGTCATATTTCCACTTCAAAGAGACATAGGTGACTATTTTTTATTCCACATAGCAGCTGAATGTGGGAAGGTGTTATGTTAGTTTGCCTCTTTATCGTGTGTAAATGAGCAAGGTGTGAGGTGCACAGCAGCCATGATCAGCCAATACACATCCCATCGTTTACACTGGACCCTAAGCCAAGAATTAATGGATGTATTAGCAGCTTAAGCGGAGCCGTTATAAACATATTCACCTAATAACATTTGCATGATAACTCTAAATAGGGAGACAAGCAGCTGAACAGGCGTTTGTGCTAATGTTGCATCCACATCCGCCCTGTTTTACAAGAAAGCAAGAAAAGTTTCATGGATCAGCCAGGCCCCCCTAACTATGAGCTTTAGCCCCACTTTCAGCAAATCAGCCCCCCAGCCTAGGCAGGGACAAAACCCATCATTTTGATCACTAGCCCAAGTTTTGTTGTGTGCTCTGGGTCCCAGCTTGGGATGCCCCGGTGTGAACGCCCCCCAGATCAGCAATAACGGCTTACCTCTTCCAGGTCCTACAGCACACATGCGGCTGGGGGTGGGCATTTCAGACGGTCAGAGGCGTTTGCTGAATAACGCAATCACTGCAAACGGCTGATTAGATGGTATCGCGCACACACACACACAATCGCAACCATGGGCCAGGAAGAGGTAAGCTGTTATCTGTGGGGTTTCACACAGCGGGGCATGTGAATTAGGGATACCCCTTGGGGGAAGGCCAGTAGACAGGCTAGCCCTGAAATATAAAAGATTCCAGGGCTGCAGCTGACCTTCCCTCTGGGGCACCCCCAATTGAAATGCCCCGCTGTGTGGAACCCACCAGGTTCCAGTATTCCCCCTCATTTCCCCAGTACAATGGCGCATGCATGGGCTTTGCGGAGCGCCAACGGACGGCATTTGGGGGCGACAGGGACCCACGTGGGAAGAAATAGTGCACGGATTATTAAACAGTATGAAAAATGTAATAACTCTATGAAGTGGACCATCAGTAAAACAAGACTTTTCACTTTATTGTTATCTAGTTGCAGACCGAAAGCCAAGAGCTTGTTCCATTATTGAAAGTGCCCCATTTAATATTCATATCAGGGTGTAACTAGAAGTGACGGGGCCCTTGTGCGATGGATAAATGGGGCCCTGTCAGGTTGAAGGAGAGACCATTTCTTTAAATCCCTGCGAATGGCTGAGCTGGGAAGGGCGTGTATTTCTGACATAGAGGCTGATTCACTACTAGCGCCACGTATTGCCAGGTGAGCATCTGTATAGCGGGGCTCAGAGCCACCGATAGTAGACCCTGTAAGCGGGTGCCGGGCGCTGTAACCTAGCAACAAAATCCCTGTTTTTGACGGCTTTAAGCAACCCAAAACCAGGGGAGCAGCAAAACTGGCTTTTGGTCCGCTTTAACAGGGACTATGGCCAGTGGTGTGACTGGGCCCTGGTGTGAACATTAAATGGGGCCCTTTCAAGACTCCTTCACTCTTCATTGAATTGAATGCAGCTAGACAACTGAAACAGATTAATGGAGCTTCCTTTTCTCAAGATGATGCCAAATTAGCACAAATCTGATGGGGGCCCCCCTGGCTTACAATGTGCTGACACCCCCTTTAGTTACACCCTGGTAGCTACCATGTGTGTGAAAGAGGAACATTGGAGGTCCTGGCATCTAAAAGACTCCAGAGTTCCAGCCTTTGGGGCATCCCAAATTGGGATAACTGACTGTGTAACCCCCCCAGGACACTCCCCCTCTCCCGGAGCCCTCACAGCGTCTGTGCCTTCTTGCTGCATCCCCGCTCACCTCTAGCCATCTAAAAGACTCCAGAGTTCCAGCCTTTGGGGCATCCCAAATAGGGATAACTTACTGTGTAACCCCCCCAGGACACTTCCCCCTCTCCTGGAGCCCTCACAGCGTCTGTGCCTTCTTGCTGCATCCCCGCTCACCTCTAGCCGTGCACGCACCCCCGCCCGCCCTTCCTGAACGGGTTCAGCTCAGCGCCGAAGAGAGCCGAGTGATTGGGATGAGCAGCGGCGCCTGTGCCTTGGGCTCAAGGAGAGGTGGGTTTTCCCAGCATTCACACAGTGAGGCATCCCAAACCGAGGGTGCCCCAGAGGGAAGAACCAAAACCAAGGACAGTGTTTTTTCTTTTGGTCCACTTTAAATGCATATATGATGGCCGTAGTTGGGAAGCCTGGCTGCCTGAAACCCACTTCTCTGCCGCTTGTCCAATCAGCTTCTCCTGCTGAGCATATTAGTGCTAGTATTAGTTAGTATCTAGTATTAGTATGTCATATTTCCACTTCAAAGAGACATAGGTGACTATTTTTTATTCCACATAGCAGCTGAATGTGGGAAGGTGTTATGTTAGTTTGCCTCTTTATCGTGTGTAAATGAGCAAGGTGTGAGGTGCACAGCAGCCATGATCAGCCAATACACATCCCATCGTTTACACTGGACCCTAAGCCAAGAATTAATGGATGTATTAGCAGCTTAAGCGGAGCCGTTATAAACATATTCACCTAATAACATTTGCATGATAACTCTAAATAGGGAGACAAGCAGCTGAACAGGCGTTTGTGCTAATGTTGCATCCGCATCCGCCCTGTTTTACAAGAAAGCAAGAAAAGTTTCATGGATCAGCCAGGCCCCCCTAACTATGAGCTTTAGCCCCACTTTCAGCAAATCAGCCCCCCAGCCTAGGCAGGGACAAAACCCATCATTTTGACTAGCCCAAGTTTTGTTGCGTGCTCTGGGTCCCAGCTTGGGATGCCCCGGTGTGAACGCCCCCCAGATCAGCAATAACGGCTTACCTCTTCCAGGTCCTACAGCACACATGCGGTTCGGGGTGGGCATTTCAGACGGTCAGAGGCGTTTGCTGAATAACGCAATCACTGCAAACGGCTGATTAGATGGTAGCGGGCACACACACACACACAATCGCAACCATGGGCCAGGAAGAGGTAAGCTGTTATCTGTGGGGTTTCACACAGCGGGCCATGTGAATTAGGGATACCCCTTGGGGGAAGGCCAGTAGACAGGCTAGCCCTGAAATATAAAAGATTCCAGGGCTGCAGCTGACCTTCCCTCTGGGGCACCCCCAATTGAAATGCCCCGCTGTGTGGAACCCACCAGGTTCCAGTATTCCCCCTCATTTCCCCAGTACAATGGCGCATGCATGGACTTTGCGGAGCGCCAACGGACGGCATTTGGGGGCGACAGGGGCCCACGTGGGAAGAAATAGTGCACGGATTATTAAAACGGTATGAAAAATGTAATAACTCTATGAAGTGGACCATCAGTAAAACAAGACTTTTCACTTTATCGTTATCTAGTTGCAGACCGAAAGCCAAGAGCTTGTTCCATTATTGAAAGTGCCCCATTTAATATTCATATCAGGGTGTAACTAGAAGTGACGGGGCCCTTGTGCGATGGATAAATGGGGCCCTGTCAGGTTGAAGGAGAGACCATTTCTTTAAATCCCTGCGAATGGCTGAGCTGGGAAGGGCGTGTATTTCTGACATAGAGGCTGATTCACTACTAGCGCCACGTATTGCCAGGTGAGCATCTGTATAGCGGGGCTTAGAGCCACCGATAGTAGACCCTGTAAGCGGGTGCCGGGCGCTGTAACCTAGCAACAAAATCCCTGTTTTTGACGGCTTTAAGCAACCCAAAACCAGGGGAGCAGCAAAACTGGCTTTTGGTCCGCTTTAACAGGGACTATGGCCAGTGGTGTGACTGGGCCCTGGTGTGAACATTAAATGGGGCCCTTTCAAGACTCATTCACTTTTCATTTAATTGAATGCAGCTAGACAAGTGAAACAGAGATTAATGGAGCTTCCTTTCTCAAGATGATGCCAAATAAGCACAAATGTGATGCCCCCCCCCCCCCCGGCTTACAATGTGCTGACACCCCCTTTAGTTACACCCTGCTAGCTGCCATGTGTGTGAAAGAGGAACATTGGAGGTCCAGCCTTTGGGGCATCCCAAATTGGGACGCCTGACTGTGTAACCCCCCCCCAGGACACTTACCCTCTCCTGGAGGCCTCACAGCGTCTGTGCCTTCTTGCTGCATCCCCGCTCACCTCTAGCCGTGCACGCACCCCCGCCCGCCCTTCCTGAACGGGTTCAGCTCAGCGCCGAAGAGAGCCGAGTGATTGTGAGCCCGCTGATTGGATGAGCAGCTGCGCCTGTGCCTTGGGCGCAAGGAGAGGTGGGTTTTCCCAGCATTCACACAGTGAGGCATCCCAAACCGAGGGTCCACTTTAAATGGATATATGATGGCCGTACTACAGTGGCGCATGCATGGGCTTCGCGGAGCGGTAACGGACGGCATTTGGGGGCGACAGGGACCCACGTGGGAAGAAATAGTGCACGGATTATTAAAACAGTATGAAAAATGTAATAACTCTATGAAGTGGACCATCAGTGAAACAAGACTTTTCACTTTATCATTAACTAGTTGCAGATCGTTGAGGTAAACGAAAGCCAAGAGCTTGTTCCATTATTGAAAGTGTCCCATTTAATATTCATATCAGGGTGTAACTAGAAGTGACGGGGCCCTTGTGCGATGGATAAATGGGGCCCTGTCAGGTTGAAGGAGAGACCATTTCTTTAATTCCCCTTCTCTGCCATGCCCCTGATTTCATCTATTAACAGGTTATCTAGATCCTCAGATTGTCCAGGGGGGCCTATATATCACACCAATTCTCCCTCCTTAGTCTGCATGGTAACCCAGAGAGTTTCTAGTTCATTATGTGTATGCTGAATTATTGTTCATGACATAAATGGCTACTCCGCCGCCCTTTCTATCCAATCTGTCTTTTCTGTACAATGTGTAACAGGGTATGGCTATCTCCCAGTCATTGTGATCCTTGTACCAAGTCTCTGTTATTGCAACAAGATCTAATTCGTCTCTGGATATGATAGCCATTAATTCACAGATATATCATATATTAATATAGATAGATAGATAGATAAACATTTTAGACCCTTAGTGTGTCTAGACTCTGCGGAGGTGTGAAGTGTAACCACTCCCTGGCATTGTGCTGTTCAGGTCTTTGTTCGGCTGGAATGTGCCTTACAGAAACCTAAGGTGTGAAGTGAAAATAATCCCTGGCATTGTCTATCTTAAGTATTTGGTTGGGCAGTGTGTGAATCCACATTTTTGTAGCGATGGATTTCATTGGCTGTTGGCGTACATAAATGGAAGGCACAGGGCACCAGTCATCAGAACACTTTTTTGGAAGCATTGGTTTGACCGCTGAATCCAACTGACATCGTCAACATGGCCTCATCTCTGAATGCTCAATGCCCTCTCCTCTGCCCAGTGTGCAACAAACTTTTTGCCAACCTGGGTCAGCATCTCCGGAGGTACTGCATGAAGGAGGCGGAGGAGCAACAGATCCAGTTCTCCATCAGCAAGGCCAAAGAACGACGGAATTCAGTTGTCTCTAATCTTACCGTTGTAGACTACGATGACCTTGACTTCGAAAAGAGCGGACACACCAACCCACAGGAATTTTTTGCTGAATTCTTACAGCGCCATGGGTGCATAGTTAACAGGACACCATCTGCAAGGTATGCATAGATTGCCATATGTTTGTTTATTTATTCATTTTCTATTCCTCACTGCCTATGTTATAGTTTTGCAGTTTGCATTTTTTTGCCGTTATCTAGTTGTGCCTAATGTTCATCTTGTTTTTTTCTTCCTTTAGCCAAGCATCTGCTGGGGAAGGGGGAGCAGTAGCTGGACCATCGTCCATCGATCCAAAAATGGCGTAAGTTCTCCATGAGCTGTAACAGCAGACATTCCTGATACTGTATGAGCGGGTGATAAAGGCAGCACTGTTGTATACTATTATATAACACTAATTTGTATTCTTTTTTTCTTTATGCGCAGACTGAAACACCCCAGCGATTGTGTCAGGATTCTGCAAGTAGCCAAGCCCAGCATCCAGGGCATTTATCAGCGGGCTACTTCTGGGGAAAGGGTCGAAGACACAGAAAGGCTTTTGGTGGCCTATTACTTGGAGGCGATGATTATGCTGGGGCATCACCGCCAAGCCTCCGCAGTGGAAAAACTTACGGTAAGGTTGCTCTCACCCCTCTCCAGATCTAACACTGCACGCAAAATCTAACACTACCTGCAAATGTAACGACCTGCAGTTCCTCGTCTAATGCCTCGTTTGTCTCTTTTTCTCACAGGTGGGAGATTGGATTCGCAGGAGGCCCTACACCTCAGCTGACGGACAGAAGGCCGTCATTGTTTACACCCACCAAACGTGTCTCGTTCTGAATGAAGAAGAAGCGCTGGTAAGTGAGCCAGCAGTTCAATTTTATTTTTATGATCGGGCTTTCATAGCCATTTGGCGTTACAATGCCATTCTGCAGGCACCTCCCATCAGCCCAATAACAGCTTTACTGCATACAGCTCTGATCGGACGAAAGCCAGCACACAAACCAGGGAGAGGCTAAGCTTTACTGGCGTTCTGGGGGGGGGGGGTCACACAGCAGGGAAGGCCGGTGGGCAGCCCTGGGATAGTTTAGATTTCAGGGGCGGCCACCCCCGGTTTTTGTTCCTTTTTAACCATTGTTGGCCAAGCGTTTGACTCTGAGTATTTTCCCCTTCTCTTTACAGGCCTTTAACAATTACTTCAAGTTTATTAGGCCCAAGCAAATGGAAAAGGAGGCGATCCCGACGGAGCAGGACCACTTCTTCCTTCATTCGTCGGGGCAAAGTGTCGCAAACCCAAGCAAGGACTTGGCCAGACTCCATGCTAAGTAAGCACAAATTCACATTAAATAACTGTAGCGCTTTGCTTCACGTAAACCTCTGCTAACGACGGCTATTTTTTCTCCCAAAGGTTCCTGGAGCCCTCGCTGTCAGCCAGGCTGTCCAAGGATTACTTCAGGATGTGGGTTTTTGACAATCTCCAAAAGGAGGAACAAGAGCTCCTGATGTACTACGTGGACTTTGACAGCAAGAACGATCAGCTGGATGAAGAAAAAGCCCACCGAGCGTCGCTCCTCCTTGCCCGATGCCAAGACAGCAGCCGATCGGGGACCCCTAGGTAAGTATTTTTCTGGGAAGCTCCGCCATCCAGGACCAGTGCCAGCAGGCAGGCGGTAAACCCGGTCATGTGCCGGGTATCCCTCGGTCGTCTCCGGAGAAGCCGCTCATCTGCCCATCCCGCATTTGCCCCTATTCCGCCTCCTTGCTCCTCTTCTCGTCTTCCTTGCCCCTCCTCTGGCTCATCTTCTTCCCCCTCCCCCTCGTGTCCTCTTCTGCCACCTGTTGAACCTTTTCTGCCCCTCCTGCATCAGGCAGACTGTTCATGGGAGCACACGCGTCAGCTTGACGGAAACTGGGGATGTCATCCTCTCTCTATGCCGGCCTCTGTGTACAAAAAAAATACCATGCCGTGCGTTAATATGTGAGGTGAGTATACCAGTGATCCCCAGGGAGATTAATGCAGCTGGACACGTAGCGTGGCACAAGGCTCTGTTGCCCAGGAGCCCACACGACCCCGGAGTCGGCTGCATGGCACCGCTCATCATGTTCTGTATGAAACCGCTCACCTAGCCTCTGCGGACCCCCTCCCCCCCCCCCGCGCCTCGGCCGTAGGCAATTCCACACAACTTACACCTCTGTTTTTTCTCGGCAGCTTTGGTTTCAGATCAGGGAAGAAACGTCCAAGGGAGCAGCAAGAAGAAGAAGAGGAATCGGAATTTGAAGCAGAAGGCGGAGAAGAAAAAGAACAAGAAGAAGAAAAAGAACAAGAAGAAGAAAAAGAAGAAGAACAAGGCGGCAGAACTGAAGAGGCATTCACACTGAGAACCGACGACTATTATAGGTTCATCACCTTCCATCCCGTCGGACTGGATAGCGCAACGCCGAGCAGAGCCTTGTGCAGGCTCCTCGTCGGGGAACGTGCACTTTACTGCCAGAGAAAGTGGACGGTAGACCAGCGGAAGAAACGGCTCGATGAGGTTATCGGTACGTTATTCATATCTACTATTTTTTTCTCTGTCTTGCTTTATTTAGCTGCTCATTTTGTCAATGCGTCTGTGTTTTAGCAGAGAAGTGCTAATTAATTATACTGTTTTTTCTTCTAGGACACTTCAGGAATTGCCCAACTGCTGTGCAGATAAGCGCTTTTTATGCCGACCAAGGATGGAAAACGAACCTACCATCTATCCACGAAGTACAGTCGGAATGGAAACCCCCCCGCCATCGCCAAAAGGTCAACCACAAGGCCTATATTGAGACAATGGTTTCCTCCCAGGATTGGCAAGGACTATGTGTTGTTCCTGACCCAGAGAAAGGTGGATATGGGGTCAGAACAACGAAGCCCTTTAAAAAAGGGGAGCCCGTGTGCGATTACCACGGGACCCTAATCAGGGCTAAAGAAGGAGCGGCGATACAGACCCATCTGACGGGGAGGAACTGCTACCTCTTTTTTTTCCATGGCTCCAAAAGTAAACTGTGTATAGACGCCAGTAAGGCTCCCTGCGACTGCCACCCAGACAAAGCCTCTACGTTTGGAAGGCTTATAAACCATTCCTGCCGGAGAAACAACTTAAAACCGGTGAAATACTTTCATCAGGGTGGGCAGAGGGAGGTCCTTGTTTTTGAGGCAATGGTGGACATTGACGCGGATGAAGAGTTGCTTTTTGACTACGGAGTGCGACCAAATGACTACGGAGAAGGCGCCGAAATGCTGTGGCTCAACGATTAAGAGTGCCGCGTTGCCCGTCTAGATGACGGTGGACATATATGTATTTTTATTTATTTATTTATTTATTTATTTATTTTTTTCCCAAATAGTCTTGCCAGAGAGTCCACTTTGGATGGAATGTTTGAAAGTGTATATAGATTTTTGTGTGGTAAAATGCGGTCCTCAGGGTGATGAGCCAACTTAGTATTTTTAAACAATGTTTTCCTATGTTAGAAAATGTGGAGCTCTTTTCACTATCTGCAATCTGTCACTATTGGCAACGTAAAGCAAGAGGAGGCAGGTGTGTCCTTTGCACACGGCACACTGCTGCTGGTCATGTGTGAGCTCCCTCACCTCAGCAGCAGCAATGTGCGTACAAGTCTTACTTTGCTCTTCATGATGCACGCCGCCAACAGCAACACATTTCAGAAAGAGGAAAAAAAAAAAAAAAAAAAAAAACTAATTTAGCTCAGCGCCCCGAGGACGTCCTTTTTGCCCAAAAAGATACCCTTTCAAATATTCCTTCGAAAGCAGACTTACCATATGCTGATTGTTTTTGTTTTTAATGTTAATAATAATATTTTTGTTGTTGTTAATAAGTGTTGTTGTTAATAATATTTGCCAGATATTTTAATAAAAGTTGCACTTTTCTCTTTCTATTAATGAATTAGTGGTGTTGTTAATAATATTTGCCAGATATTTTAATAAAAGTTGCACTTTTCTCTTTCTATTAATGAATTAGTGGTGTTGTTAATAATATTTGCCAGATATTTTAATAAAAGTTGCACTTTTCTCTTTCTATTAATGAATTAGTGGTGTTGTTAATAATATTTGCCAGATATTTTAATAAAAGTTGCACTTTTCTCTTTCTATTAATGACTTAGTGGTGTTGTTAATAATATTTGCCAGATATTTTAATAAAAGTTGCATTTTTCTCTTTCTATTAATGAATTAGTGGTGTTGTTAATAATATTTGCCAGATATTTTAATAAAAGTTGCACTTTTCTCTTTCTATTAATGAATTAGTGGTGTTGTTAATAATATTTGCCAGATATTTTAATAAAAGTTGCACTTTTCTCTTTCTATAAATGAATTAGTGGTGTTGTTAATAATATTTGCCAGATATTTTAATAAAAGTTGCACTTTTCTCTTTCTATTAATGACTTAGTGGTGTTGTTAATAATATTTGCCAGATATTTTAATAAAAGTTGCATTTTTCTCTTTCTATTAATGAATTAGTGGTGTTGTTAATAATATTTGCCAGATATTTTAATAAAAGTTGCACTTTTCTCTTTCTATTAATGAATTAGTGGTGTTGTTAATAATATTTGCCAGATATTTTAATAAAAGTTGCACTTTTCTCTTTCTATTAATTAATTAGTGGTGTTGTTAATAATATTTGCCAGATATTTTAATAAAAGTTGCACTTTTCTCTTTCTATTAATGAATTAGTGGTGTTGTTAATAATATTTGCCAGATATTTTAATAAAAGTTGCACTTTTCTCTTTCTATTAATGAATTAGTGGTGTTGTTAATAATATTTGCCAGATATTTTAATAAAAGTTGCACTTTTCTCTTTCTATTAATGAATTAGTGGTGTTGTTAATAATATTTGCCAGATATTTTAATAAAAGTTGCACTTTTCTCTTTCTATTAATGAATTAGTGGTGTTGTTAATCATTTCTAGTTTTCTTTGTGAATGGCAGTTTTCTCACCAGGCTCTGAATTGAGCCCTGTGGGTTATCTTTGAACTTGAGCTTGGAGCTTATACATTGTATCACATGTCAATCACCAAGTAACTTGTATCAATCTGCTGGCAGCTTAAGTCAATCTTGTAGATAAAATGTATCTTTTTTGTTACATAAGTCCCGTTACATGTGCCACACACACACACTGCAACCTCTAGATACATTTGTAGCATAAATACAATTTGCGTTTTACATATTTTTCCGCATATTTTTCGTAGCTGTGATCTTTTTCTTTCTTGTGTACTGGGGGTTTTATCAAGCTATGGTGCCATGGAGTGTTTGTGACAGAAAAGCGTATAAAACAGATACGGGTTTGTAGCTTGTACTGTTTAAAACCCCCAGGTGGGCCAGTAAAACTCACCTTTCCTACGGTCCTACGGTGCACGTGTGGGCTCTCGTCCAATCAGCGCTATCCTGCTCCGTTCATCGTTTTTTGGCCAATAATTGTCTCGGGGCCGACTGGAGTGGAAAATAGAGGAATGCATCTGAGCCTCCTGGTAGGAGGTGCGCCCCCGCTGGACATTGAACTGGTTCTTACTGGGGACTTGGGGGGCTTCAAACAGCGGGGGCATCCCAAATCGGTGGACCGACCCCAAATTGCTGGAGTAAGTGAAGCAAGGACTGGCATGTACCCCAAAAAGTAAGGATACTGGCCATCCGGGGAGATTTTGTCACACGGCAAGGCACGGACCAAAACCTGCGCTTATATTTATATTGTATTAATATGTTTTTACCATTTGCTAAAGCAGTTACCACTCTCTGGCTATGGTTTGGATGATGGAACCCTGATTAAAGCAGAACAAAACCCAACAGCAGGCGGTATGGAATCTAAAAGATTCCAGGGCCAGCTGCTGGCTTTTCCCCGCATCGGGATGCCCCACTGTGTGACCCCCCCCCCCAGGGGCAGGCAGCTCTCATTGTTTCAAATGTAGAGCACGAGCCACCGCGTTCCCGGCGTCATGCGCGAGCTCCTGGCCAAGCCATTGTGAGAAGCACAGCCAGGCTTGTGGCAGCCCATGCTCCCAATTCTAGTGAATGAGAACCACCTGGCAAATCAGTTAGTTGCAACAGGCAGCTCTCAATGGACGAGAGCCCACACATGTGTCTCTGGAGCCTGGGCAGGGGAGAATTCTTGGCTTCCTGGAGGGTTTCACACAGCAGGGCATCCCACTTCAGTAAGGCCCGGGGACATAGAACAAAACCTGGGAAAGTCAAAATCCTCAGGTTTGGTTCCACTTTTATAAATATTTATTTAGGATTAGTTTGGTAGAGGTTGTTTTGTGGCCCCTGCCATGTCTTCATAGGGAGGAAGAAGGTTCTGTTCTGGATAGATTTTAGTTGTACCGGACTATATATGGCTTTGGCAGTTTACCTTAAAGCGCACCTATACTCAGAAAAGTTTATGGGGTCACCTTCCATCCCCAGCCCTGTGCCCCAAAACAGCCTGAGATTCTTTTCATACTTTAGACTTTCCCCAATGTTCATACAAACACCAGGAAAAAAAAAAAAAAAAAACAAGGAGAAGTAGTATTATGGTGAACTACATGTCATATGTGAAATGAGATGCACAATGGCATTTAGATTGAAGTGCTCCCCATTGCTGAGCTGCGGTGACGGTGGCTGCTTGCATCCTCACTAGGGGCAGGGATGCTCAACAAAATTGCTCAACCGCATCTAGTTTGTGTTGGTATAGATATTGGGAAACGGCTGCTTTGGGGCACTGGGCAGGGGATAGAGGGTGACCACATATACTTCCCTCTGAGTATAGGGGCACTTTAAGGGGGAACAAAACCTAAGTAATTCACTTTCTTGGGTTTTGTTCCTCTCTGGCAGGGCATCCCGATTTGGGATGCCTCACTGTGTGTATCCCACAAATTGCACAAAAAAAAAAAAAAAAAAAAAAAAAAAAAAAGTGCCAACAGTGCTCGTTCCATTCACATTTCCTTTGCCACACTGATGTCAGTGCAACAAGGAGATGTGAATGGAACAAACGCTGCCGGCCACATCCCTGCTCACTTCTAGCTGGTGACATGCCATTCAGAAAAGCCTGGCGGGTGTGCGCCCCAGATACAGGAATGCTGGAGATACGGTCACGGCGCAGCGGTGGCTCCAGGAAGAGGGAAGTCAATCGGACGATCCAGGGGATTTGACGAAGTGGGGCATCCCAATTGTTATAGACGTTAGGCTGGTCGGTTTCTCCTGTCCTCCTGGCCTTAGCGTCTGAAAAACTTCAGGGCGGGGTAAAAGCTGTCCCTAACTCCAAAGTCAAACCCCTGCCAGGCATAAGTGAATGGGCGGCAGGTGCGTGCACAGCCACCAGGCAATCATTCGGAAGAGACTGCATTAATATGCATGGCAATCTATTCTGAATGGAGAAAAGTCTGAGCACGTGTGCCGTGGGAGCATGGAATGAGGTAAGATTTCACATGCAGGGGCATCCCAAATCAACATGCCCTTGTGAAGCAGACCAAGACCCAGTAGGGTAAAAAAGAGTTTTGGTCCCCTTTAATAAACTAATCTACTGTATACTGCTTTACATATATTGCTCATGTTGATTGTAAAGTGGACCAAGACCCAGGATTTAGACTATGCTGGGTATTGGCCCTTGCCCCTCGGGCACCCTGATCTGGGGAGCCCCGCTGTGTAAAACCCCCCGGGGTCGCCCGATACGCTTTACCCTTCCCCAGTCATACGGCGCCTGCCCGGCCCCTCGTTCAATCAGCGCGCTCTCGTGCCCTTCATCTAAGCAATCGACTAAGGGAGCGGATCCGAATTCGCCGGTGGCCGCTTCCCTGCAACAGGGAGCGTGCCCCCTGCTGGCAATTTTCTTTAAAGCGGAAGAAAACTCAACAGCAGCCATCCCTGGAATCTAAAGGATTCCAGGGCCGGCCGCTGCCCCCGCTTTGTGAACCACCCCAACGCTGGTAATAACTCACTTTAATAAATTTGCCGGTCCAGCGGCGCATGAGCGCGCACTCATCCAATCAGAGCCTTTTGACAAATCGCTCTGATTGCTTCCAATGATGAGCATGCGCTGCTGCATCCTCTGCATCCCTGGTCTTCATGGTCTGCATGCCCTCCTGTCCCAGCCATTCAGATAAGTCGGGGCAGAAGCGCGCACACCGCCGGGGTTACAGCAGCGCACGCCCTTTGCTGAAGGACTTAATAAGAGCTCACGCTTGCACTGTTGCACTGTTGGACCGAGGAGAGGTGAGTTTTACTTGGAAACTGGGGGTTTCAGATAGTGAGGCATCCCGATTCAGGACCATAGTTGAAAAAGTCTGTGTGGATCAATTCTCCCTAAAGCGGACCTTCACTCTGAATAAGAGTCTATCTTATATGTTTATATGTCCCACACCCTGTAAATACAGATTGCCCACATTAAAAATCATCCTACCTGCATCTACTGCATGTTATG
>JAQIHN010000535.1:0-83100 GCA_027917425.1 Gastrophryne carolinensis | reverse complement strand
TTGCAGACGCGGCCTCTCCTCCCCGCCCGACGCTGCAGTGTGTGTGCGTGCGAACCTTACCTCTGGCGATAGTGTAGATTTCATCTGCGTCCCCTCTGGCTCTCTTCATACTTACATACGACTATGTATTGCACTGCCTCTCCCCACGACAGCGTCCGGTCTCCGTCATTTCACGGACATGGTGGGATAACGTCTTCCTGCCCTTCTCCCTAGGCATAGCCTGGATTCCGCATCTGGATTCCGGCCAGGCGTTTTTCTCCTGGAATATGCTTCCAAGTAGGTCCTTTGGCTCGCATGTACTTTTTCTTTTTTCTATAGGATGGGGGGCGCCATGTGGCTTCTCCTCCTGCCGGAGGTGACATAATTTCCATGCGCCGCCGGGTTTCCTGCATGAAAACATGTGATTTGCACCTTTTAAAGTGGACCAACACCCAGGATTTTGACTATCCTGGGTCTTGGTCCACTTCGGTGGGGCACCCCCGATCGGGGTGCCCCGCTGTGTGAAACCCCCCCGAACCCCCCGAACAACTCACCTCTCCCCGCTCCCAGCGCCGACGTACAAGGTAAGACCTTGAACGTCTAAGCGGCGGCGGCCGCCGCCGCCTCCCTCGCGTCACTTAGAACGCGCGCGCCCCCGCGCCGGCCATTCGCAGACGGCCGGCGCGGAGGCGCGCACGCCTACAGGGGCGCGAGGGAGGCGGCGGCGGCCGGCCGCCGCCGAAGATAAGGTAGGTGAGTTGGGGTGTTTGGGGGGGGTTTCACCCCGCGGGACATCCCGATCTCGGATGTCCCGCGGGGTGGGGGGTGATCGGCCCGGGAATCTTATAGATTCCCGGGCCGATCACCCCTGGGTGTTGGTCCACTTTAAAGGGTTTTTTTATGTTGATATGACTGGCCTCACTCTGTTGATTCCTGACACAAGAGGGTTAATACTGATTTAGAGGGTTGTACTCCTACTCTATTTAAAAGGGTCTAGGAGTTGACTTCCCTTTCACCTCAACCCAGAATGGCTACCAGGCGGATAATATTTGCATCTTTGCATTTATACTAAGTATACAGCACGTCCTGCTCCAGAGATAATTCCTTACGTTTGGGTAATACATCCACAAGATGGCGCTGGACTGCAGAGACAGCAAAAAAGTGCCTCCTCCCGGCCCCTTATATTCCAGGGACCTCCCACAAATTCCCCAGTTCTACTCTGCGGTAGGCGCTGCGAAGGCAAGAATATGGCTTTCTCTACTTGCAGGTGAGCTGGGCTATTAGCCTGTGGCCCTGTAGGACTATTCCCACCCGTTCCTTTTTTTCTGCCTCCCAGCTTTGGCTGCACTGGTCGGGTGATGGTAGGCAGCACCGCTGTCAGGTGCTTAAGGAGCGCTGCTCCAACCGCAATCCCCCACCAAAGGGTGGGCGGTATAGGCCCATGGTGAGCCTTATGGGATCGCCCCTCGCCCCCTGTCCATTGGTGGGCTCCTGTTAGGTTGGCTGCTGCCCTCCCTCGCTCTCCCTGGTATTTTTCGGGGGGGGGGGTGTATGTGTATTCTTCACTCCTTGGGATTGTATACCACGGTATGCTTTGGCTTTGTGTCGCCGCGTGTGCTGGTTTCACTGGTTGCTTTTTTGAGAAAATGCCGCCACGCGCGCTTGTACGGCGTTCCGCGGTCAGCGGCGACTTTACCTCAGGCGCTGCTGCACCATCATTGGCTGGCATGGTCACATGGGCGCCTTCGCGCTCTTCGGGGGCGGGCCTTGCGGATGGTGCGTTCTGCATCACTGTCTCCGCGGCCCGCCCCTCGAGGTATCTGCGGGCGCCATTTTGCTCTCTCGTGCTGCGTGGCTGGCGTCTACCTACCACGGTCCGTAAGTGCCCCTGCGGGCTGGCTTATTTTTTATATCTTATGTATGCATACCGCTTACGGGACCTTTCTGTTTGTCTTGCAGGCGGGTCAAACTTGTTAAATTGTGGTTTCTCTCGGCCTATCCCCTCTATTTAGTTTGCACTATTAGAGGCCTATTCTGCCTTTACCTCCCACTTCCCTAGCGGGCTATTGGGGCATCCCGGGTGGCCTTATAGCGTAAATCCCTATTGGCCGGTTGGGCCGCGATAATCACCATATGGAGGCTTCTCAGGATAATGTGCTTGGGGTTCCTTTGGGACAAACCCGGCTGTGTGTGGCGTGTGGGGTGTCCCCTACAAGTGATGACAATGTGCGGGTTTGTGTACCCTGTGCCCAGCAGACACTTGCGCTGCAATCTGGGTTACCTGTGGCTGGGCCTGCGCCCCGTATGGCTTCGCCTACTCCCCCACGCTTACATCTGACTCCCAGTGAGGTGCATACCAGTGGGGAGTCTCAGCCTGATTTGTCTACCAGGGTGGCTAGCATTGAGAAGCTGATTTCTGGCTCTACGGCATGTAAGGCCACTGCTAAGTGGCGGCATCTGGCGTCTGGTGTTACCCTTTTTCCTATGGAGGCTGAGGAATTTTTTGACCTGGCCGGCTATACCCCCCTGGAAGAGGGGGAATTCTTTTCTGATTCAGAATCATCTGATGAGCAGCCTAAGGGTTATGCTTATTCTGGCTCTGACCCATGGGCTCCAGATGATACTGTCAGGCTTTTGGCTCACATTTTTGAAGTACTTTTGATCTCTCCTCCTGCCACGGCTCCTCGGCAGCAGGGGGAGTTGTTTCACACTGCTAAGCCACGTTTGGAGTTTCCTGAGCAAACTCTCTTTAATAATCTCGTGCTCAAAGAGTGGGAGCGACCTAGAGTTGGAAGAAGAGGTATCCCTTTCCTGCTGAAGTGGTTAAGCGTTGGTCGTCCCCTCCCGAAGTGGATGCACCAATTCTGGGTTTGTCCAACACTTCTGTCATGCATTCCCCTGACTCTACTACCCTGAAGGATGGTGAGGACTGGCGCATTGATCAGCTGGCTTCCCATGCCTTTGCCTGTGTGGGGTCCGCGCTGCGTCCGGTTTGTGCCTCTGCCATTACAGCTGTGGCTATTAGGACTCTGCTCAAAAGTATTTTAGATGGGGCTCCTGATGATGCTGCTAGTGAAGAGTATAGAGCCCTTCTGCGTTGTGATGAATTTGTTGCATATGTCCTCTCTGGCTTGGATGATACCATTAGAATGTGTGGCAGGGCTTCTGCCTTGGCGGTGGCTATACGCCCCTCGGTTTGGCTGATCCAGTGGGCAGCTGACAACGCTGCCAAGAAGGCTCTCACTGGGTTCCCTTTTAAAGGACTGCGTCTATTTGGGGATCGCCTGGACCTGTTTGCTAAGGGAGGCAAGTTACCCCAGCGCAAGAGACAGTCTCTGCATTTCCGGGGTTCAGGCTCCTTTCTTCCCTCCTACCGTGGGTCCAGAATGGGAAGGGGAGCTTCATTTGCAGGGACCCGGGGAGATTTCTGGGGCAGGGGCAGAGGGCGTGGCCGCCCTGGCCCCTCCTGGGGTTCCAAGTCTAAGTCTTCCCCTGTAGCGATAACCCTTATCGCCGGAGGGCTTCACTGCCCGAGACGTCCTTTTCCCAATCGTAAGAGGTGCTGCTGGAATTCCAGAGTCGTCCGTGAGGAAACAGGAACAGCCTTTACAAGGGCTAGTGAATTGTAATATAGCGTTTCCCCCAATAAGAGACAGAACTTCAGTATTGAGGGTGAAGGTGAAGTTAACTTTATTAGTGCCACACTGTGCCTTATATGCAAGGCTCCATGCAAGGGGACCTCCCCCGTGGACCTGATGGAGGACTGCATGACAAATACACCGACCAATAGCAGCAGGGCACACAATCCCTCAACTCTGCCGGTGACGCAATCAGCAACACAATAGACGTCTGTAACACACTCAATCAGAACAATGCCATTGTCTGTGACGTAATCAATCAACACAATGGCAGCCTGTAATACAATCCAAACTACAATGACATTGCTTGTAACAGTATCAAAATACAATGACATTGTCTGGAACCTAATTAAGAAAAGGCCAGTGAATGACCCGGTGGGCAATGGAATAGTGATGACATCCAAAAGGCAGAGCGTCTGTCACATCCCCCAAGCCCCCTCAGGCATGAAGGGGCGCCCTCACCCATCCGGGTAGGGGGACGGCTTTGGCTCTTTTCTCACGTCTGGAGGCATCATGTCTCAGACCGGTGGATTCAGGAGGTAGTGTCCTCTGGTTACAAGATAGAGTTGGCAGCCTGGCCGCCCCCAAGATTCATCAGATCCCGGATGCCTCAAGACCCCCATTCAGCTCAGGGCCTGTTGCTTGCTGTGCAGAATCTACTGGAGCTGTGGGTCATCTGCCAGGTGCCCTTAAGGGAAAGGGGCAAGGGCTATTATTCCAACCTTTTCACCGTTCCCAAAAGAGATGGGTCTGTCAGACCCATCCTGGACTTAAAGCTTCTCAACAAGTTTATCAGATCCAGAAGTTTTCGCATGGAGACTCTGCGCTCAGCTGTAAGTTCACTACGCCCAGGGGACTTCATGACCTCTGTGGACATCAAGGATGCTTTCCTCCATATTCCAGTCTTTCCAGGTCATCAGAGATTCCTCAGGTTCGCTCTGGAGGATCAGCATTACCAGTTTGTGGCGTTGCCCTTCAGTCTCAATTCGGCTCCCAGGGTATTCACCAAGGTTCTGGCGGGCATTATGGCTCTGCTGAGAGCTCAGGCCATTCGCATTCTTCCCTATTTGGACGACATTCTTATCACTTCTCCGTCCTTCCAACAGGCAGAGTTGGATATTCAGCGGGTAGTGACCACACTGGGGTCATTCGGCTGGGTGATAAACCACTCCAAATCTTCCCTGTCTCCCTCTTTGGTGAAGCCATTTCTGGGCATGAATCTGGATACAGCTCAGGCCAGGATTTTTCTTCCTCAGCAGAAGGTGGACAGTCTGCAAGCGCAAGCTCAGCTCCTTCTGTCCTGCCCTCACCCTTCCATCAGGCAGGGAATGCAGCTGGTGGGCCTGATGGTGTCCTGCTTCGAGGCGGTTCCTTATGCTTAGTCTCACATGAGGCCTCTTCAACTCCACCTCTTGTCTGTATGGGACAGGGACCCTGTGTCCCTGGATCAGGTTTTGGTTCTGTCACCCCTAACCAGGCGGTCCCTTTCGTGGTGGCTGGACTTAAGGAACCTGTTGGTGGACAGATCCTTTATGGCCCCTTGCTGGGAGACAGTCACCACGGATGCCAGTCTGACAGGTTGGGGGGCTTTTGGAGATCCCTAACATTCCAGGGGCAGTGGGGCCCTCAGGAGGCCCCCACCCCTATCAACATTCTGAAACTGAGGGCGATCAGGTTGGTTCTAGCCCGCTTGACCCCGCACCTTCGGGGTCGGGCTGTTCAGGTACACTCGGACAACCAGACGGCGGTTGCCTACATCAATCATCAGGGAGAGACCCGGAGCAAGGGGGCCCTCAAGGAAGTGTCTCTGATTTTGTCCTGGGCAGAGGACAATGTTCCCTGCATCTCAGCCGTGTACATTCCTTTTTCTAAAGGGGTGGATTTAGCCTTTGAGGATTTTGGTGAGTTCAAAGACCCTTTAGACAAAAAGATGGATTCGCTGCTTAAAAGAGCTTGGCAGGCCGAATCTAACACGCTTAGACTATTTTGGCTTCCACTTGTGTTTTTAGGTCCTTGGGATTTTACCTTCAGTAATAGTTGTTTATTAGAACAAACTAGTCTGGAAGATACTCAAGGCCTTACCAATTATTTTCTCGGCTATGGCATTCATTACGGATGCAATGGCTGAATCTGTTTCTGACGCAAAGTATGGCTGTGACCAATTCATTGTGCAGACTCTATGGTTGAAGACCTGGTCTGGCATTATTGGGTGAAGGAGGTGCCTTTGTGCTATGCAGCTCCTTTTTGGGCCTGAGCTAGGGTTGGGTTGGCTGATATAAGTGAAGAAATAAGTGTCGTTTTAAAGGTTGGGTTAATAGGTGATTTCATGCCCAGTCTTCTTTTAGGTGCTTCTTTATTAACAGGGAAGTTTCTAAAGGAACCAGGCCCCAGCCTCCGCCAGGAGAGGGATATTTAGGGGTCTTCATTGTTGGAACTTATCAGTCCAAACCTAAGAAACAATGATGCCAGACTTCGCATTGGGGACAGATTTAGGGTTTTCTTTCAAAGCTCTTGGCAGTACCTTTTTAGATTGCCGTTTATTTCAATTGGGATAAAGGAGGGTTTTCCCATAGAATTATTTAAACCCCCCCCCCCCCTTCGAAGTTTTTGGTCACTCCCCGGCCCAGGGGTCTGGAAGAGAGGTTGGCAATCCAGGAATGTCTGGCTACCATGTTGTCGAGAGGGGTGGGTATCTCAGTCCCTCATCGGCAGCAGGGTGCAGGATTTTATTCCAGCATCTTTCTAGTAAGAAGGCCTCAGGAGGGTTCAGATTTATTCTGAACCTAAAGAAACTCAATTTCAGTGTCTGGTACAGACATTTCCGCATGGAAACGATTTTTCTCAGTGAGGGATATCATTCCTCCGGGCTCTTTTATGGTATCAGTAGTTCTGAAGGATGCTTATTGGCAAGTCCCAATGAGTTCCCTTGTCCAGTCTTTTCTAAGGTTATAAGCGATAAGGGTCAGTGACCAAATATTTCACTTCCAATTTGTCTGCCTCCCATTCGGCCTGGCATCGGCTCCCAGGCTTTTTACCAAGGTGTTAGCGGAACCTCTGGCATATCTGAGATAGAGAGCGATTGTCATTCTGGCTTATTTCGACGATCTGTTGCTGTTTGCCCGTTGAGGGAGACATTGCTTCATAATCTCTGTTGCATCTTGCAGCTTGGGTTGGGTTCTGAACCTCGAGAAATCGTGCTTGGTTCCAGGTGATGACATACTTGAGGTTCGAGATCAACACCATCCATCAGACATTAGTTTACCCTCTCAGAAGATAGTGACCCTCCAGGAAGCCATCCAGTCTCTCTGTGCCAGTCTATCATCATCAGAAAAACAGGCTATGAAGCTTTTGGGATATCGGACTTCCGCTTTTCCCGCATTGAAATGGGGCCAGTAAAATTCAATAACTCTACAGGTGCACAAACTGGTCCCGGGAAGGCTTGGAAGAAGGGATTCCAGTACCCAGACTGGTAAGGAAATCATTTTGGCTAACCAGGGACAGATGTCAATGGTATAGCCTGTAGGGACCCCAAAGAAAGGATAGTGTCTACAGATGCTTCGGCTTGGAGTTGGGGGGACTCCTTGCAAGGCCTGGAAAGCTCAGGGGAAATGGTCCAGTGCTCTGAGTCAGTCTTCATCTAACTTGAAAAAGTTAATTGCAGTAAAGGAAGCATTGGCTGCTTTACCACTTCTTCTGGAATATCGTTATATCCAGATAAGATTGGACAACGGATCTACGGTAGCATATCTGAATCATCATGGGGGGGGGGGGGGGGGACAAGGTCCCCTCAATTGTTGTCCGCAGAGATTTTGCTATAAGAGGAACAAAATTTTAGGTCTCTGTCAGTAGTTTATCTAAAAGGAACATTGAATAAGGTAGCAGATTTTCGGAGCCGATCTCCGCTAAGGGAATTGGAATGGTGACTGAATCCAGAATTGTTCAAGCTAATCTGTGACCAGGGAGACACTCCAGGGGTTGATCTATTTGCATTAGCAAAGAATCACAAGTTGGAGAAGTACTTTTAATTGAATCCAGCAGATCCGTCCTTGGGAGTGGATGCACTGGTTCACGGTTGGATGTTTAGCCTAGCTTATGGGTTTCCTCCAGTTCGGTTGCTCCCACTGGTATTAAACAAGATATTCAAGTAACCATCCACTGTTTTGCTGCAGGCCCAGGAAATTGTGGTTTTCAACGCTAGTGGCTCTATCCATTCAAGAGCCATGGATACTCCCAGTGATTCTGGAAATGTTATTGCAGGGGCCAGTTCTAAGTCTGGATCCTCAGAAGTGGAACCTGACAGTGTGTACCCTGAAGTCACCTTACTTTTAAGGAAAGGATATTCGAGGAAGGTTATCGATACTCTACTCTCAAGTAGGAAAATGGTGGCTAGAAAGATTTATTTAAAGGTATGGAAGACCTTTAGGACTTGGAGAATACAGATTAAGAAATCATCCTCCAGGATTCCAGTTATTATTGAATTTCTGCAGCACAGCATGGAAAAAGTCCTTAAAAGTCCAGCTGCCAGCTTTTACCAGTATTTTTAGATAGTAGCCCAGTGGAACCTTGCTAAGGTTCTTTCAGTCTTGGAATCTCCACACTTTGTTCCTGACAGGGAGTCAGATATTAAGTTCTAATTAGAAGGTTTTGTTCCTGGTGGCTATTACTTCCGCCTGCAAGATAGGTGACATTTAGGCTTTATCTTGTTGTTGTCGTCCTTTCTTCCAGGTATTCCCCGATGGGGTAGTGTTGAGAGTGGATCCTTGTTATCTTCAGAAAATTGCTGCATATTTTCACAGAACACCAGAGATTGTTCTTCCTTCAGTGGACAGTGAGAAGTCTGCAGATCAGAGATCTTTTGATGCCAGAGCTTATCTGTTGGAATATCTTCATCGAACCAAGGAGTGGAGGAAAGCGGGTAGTTTATTTGTGGCATTCTCAGGACCAAGGAAAGGTCAACGAGTGTACAAGAGTACTATCAGGATGGCCTACCATGGTAGTTCGGTAGCGGTTAGTGTTACTGCACATTTTATAAGAAGCGTGTCTACATATGGAGCAGAGCAAGCTGGGGCCTCTATTGAACAAATTTGTAAAGCATCTACTTGGTCTTCGGCCTGAACTTTTGTGAGGCATTATCGTTTGGATCTTCTTATTCAACAGGACCAGTCTTTCGGTAGGAGTTTTTTTTTTGTTTTTTGGGAAAACTTAAGTTTGTTAGCTGGTAACTTCTTTTCTAAACATCCGAATGGGCAGAATACTGAGTTTTCCCTTTATTAATTGATATAGATTTTTATATTTGTTTTAACCAAATAATTTTGTGGGTCTGTCTCTCTTTTTCTCTCTTTCGGATCTCAACTGAGGAGTGAGGGTGGAGTCAAGTTTTTATGTTAATCGGGTGGTCAAGTGTTCCCTGCCTTGCGGGTTGTGAGCCAATCGGAGACTATCTGGTTTGGAAGCCTTATGATCGAATAGTCCCCGTTATCCTGCTTAACATATCCCCAAATGCAGAATACAGTAGCTCCGGCCCCCATTGCCCTGTGAAGTAGTATTAGGTTGAAGCCTAGGCTCAAGGGCGGAGCTGCCGGCCCCTGGCCCTGGATTTTGCCAGCTCCATGCTCTTTGGCAGTGGTCTGGTGCTCTTGCAGGAGTGCCGAGGCACAGAGCTTTTCGGCACCCACATGGCTGGACGGAGGGGTAATGGGGCAGGTGCAATGGGTAAATCACCTGCAGTCATGATAATACATCTCTCTACTTACACCATCCACTTATAGTCCCCCACCTTCTGATATATAGTCTGTGAGAGCCGGCATCTCTCTTTCAGGGGTATACAGGTCCCCCTTCCTAACCTTGGTGCCTCGCCAAGAGTAATGGTGTGCTACCAAGCCCAGTCCCTTCATTCACTTAAACGCATTCTGGGCAGTAGGAGTGGCTAGAGGAAAAGATGGCGGCGGCTGCGCTAGAAGGAGAGAGTGGCAGGTCAGGATGGACTCCAGAGGCCCTTTTAATAAAGTCTTAAAAAGTTATGGCTCGTGGCTCCTGTGAATATGCTTTGGTGTCCCTTCAGCCACAGGAGAGTAGTGTCACAGTCACCAGTGACAGAATTGACGTAATTGAGTATGCCATAAAGCAGGCCAAAAGCTTGCAATATATGGTAAAAAGTCTAAAACATGTAAAAATGAATGCCAAAATCCCATGCCACTTTTAATGGCATTATTGAAATTGTATATTATTGTGCGCCAAATGGATGTCCCCAAGGTGCTGAGCTTTTCTAATATTTTTTTTTTAATGATTTATTTATTTATTACAATTGTGCATTTTATGGAAGACGTTTTCACGATCTGCATTCTGTTGCTTTTAGACCAAGATCTACAAGAATAAAGCAGCGAGCCCTGTACACACAGAATGCTGCCACAGAGGTGAGTAAGGCTTACACATGCCCAGTAAGTAGGTTGTAAGTGTTGCTGCTTCCCAGCTACCTCCACACATTCTAAATATATATAATATATATATATATATATATATATATATATATATATATATATGGTTTAATTTAAAAAAATAAGCTGAAGAAAAAATAAGGTAAAAGTGAAAAACATCACATAAAAAAATGGGCAGGTGGAGGGGGGCAGAAAACAATTGGTTATGGAAAGGCACCAATCAAGGCATCCTATTACTGCCTACCATCCTGCCTACGCTGGCTGAAGCCTCTACCACTATATCCACCCACCCTCCCGAAAGCAGACTTGGCAGCCTGCCGGATGGAGCCCTGCCTCCTTCTCATTTACTCCCACTTGCAGAAAAGCCAGTCAGAGCCTCTAACGGTCTGCCTGCCGTTGGCCTACCTGCCCGTCTGCCTGAGCTTTTTTATGGAAGTTTGATATGGAAAGGCACCGATCAAGGCATCCTTCATGGCTTGGGCACAGCTGGGAGGACTCAGGATTGATGGGGCAGAGTTGTAAGGACTCGGTATGGATGGGTCAGAGCTGGGAGGAGTGTGCTGGCTGGGGCAGAGCTGGGAGGACCCGGGATTGTTGTGGCAGAGCTGGGAGGACCCAGGATGGTTGGGGCAGAGCTGGGAGGAGTGTGCTGGCTGGGGCAGAGCTGGGAGGACCCGGGATTGTTGGGGCAGAGCTGGGAGGACCCAGGATGGTTGGGGCAGAGCTGGGAGGAGTGTGCTGGCTGGGGCAGAGCTGGGAGGACCCGGGATTGTTGGGACAGAGCTGGGAGGACCCAGGATGGTTGGGGCAGAGCTGGGAGGAGTGGGGTGGCTGGGGCAGAGCTGGGAGGAGTGGGCTTGCTGGGGCAGCCTTGGCAGCATCCAAGCTAAACCTTTAGTTGGGCATATACCTGTGCCAGGCATTTTAAATTGGTGCTGTGGGTACGCAGCTAGTGGTGAGGATGCAGTCGGCAGTGTGCTCAGCTCCATTAAGCTCCCTTGCCGCTCTGACATCGGAGAGGCTAAAAAATGGAATAGAGCTGAGTACTGATTGGCTGCAGAACCATGCCTGCCCTGGGATAGTGAAAATCCGGGGTGGTGTTCCTCTTTAAGGATGGCATACAGATAAATAAGATTTCTTTGTGAATGCAGCCTCACTTCCTTTTTGAGGTACATTTCACTGAAATAAAACCTACAAAAAGGAAAAAAATTATCCCCACAGCTGCAGCTACATTTATTCAATATTTTATGGCAATCTATTCAACAAAGGCAACAGTGCAATAACTACTGTATAAATGCCTAATATCTATACAGGGCAGACAAGCCAACATCTTACACATTCCACTTCCCCTGTGACTGCCGGCAGCCTATCGGTGAAGCTGATAGGCTGCCGGTGGTCATGTGAACAGCAGCCACTGAGGAAACCTGAAAGTGGTGAACACTGGATGCCTGGTCTCAGGCTTTCCTGCAGGGGGGCATCCCAAATCAGGGTGTCCATGTGCTGAGAGTAATTCCAACCTCCATGGCAGGGCAGGACTAACTGTCCTACTGTCCTGCAATGGAGGGGTGTCCTATAAACAAGGCTCCATGGACGCCTTCATTAGAGGCCACCGGCACTGAAAGTCTCCTTGCCATTGGTAAGTATGAACGTGCAGCCACTGCATGGAGGAGCTACAGAGGAACCCGGGACCTGCATGGAGGAGCTACAGAGGAACACCGGACCTGCATGGAGGAGCTACAGAGGAACCCGGGACCTGCATGGAGGAGCTACAGAGGAACCCCGGACCTGCATGGAGGAGCTACAGAGGAACCCCAGACCTGCATGGAGGAGCTACAGAGGAACCCCGGACCTGCATGGAGGAGCTACAGAGGAACCCCGGACCTGCATGGAGGAGCTACAGAGGAACCCCGGACCTGCATGGAGGAGCTACAGAGGAACCCCGGACCTGCATGCAGGAGCTACAGAGGAACCCCGGACCTGCATGGAGGAGCTACAGAGGAACCCCTGCAGCACTATAACCTATGAAATGAACCCATTGATGCACTTGTCAGCACTTTATGAGAGAGCACAGATTTAAGCTGGATGTTTACCATATTTGAGCAGTTTGGGTCCTCGTGCCTTGCTTTTAAATGTCTAGAGTGTATAAGATGATTTTAGCCCTTTCTGCATATTGAATAAAATACATTTTCTCATTTTGATCTGTTGTGTGCAGTTTAGTCTTTGTTATGTGCAGTGTACTCTCCAGTTCGAATACATTGGGTGTGCCCTCTTATTTTGTATGTCACCACGGATTGCTGGTAAAACTCACCTAATCAGCATCCCCATGGCACAGGTGAGGACGGCCAGCCTGCCAATCAGGGCAATTGGTTCCATTCAGCTTATTGTCAGTGCGGGAAATAAAATGGGTAAGTACGTTGCTTCGAGTGGATATGCGCATAGCGAAAGCTATTTCAGGGCCATGGCCCATGCATGCGCCATGGGATGAGCGGCTAAATGAGTTAATGCGCCTGTCACCAGGGTTTTACACAGTGGGAGACTGATTCATCCCAAATCGGCATAGCCCAGGGAGAGGGAATCGGCAGAGATGGGTTTTGGTCCAATTTAAAGCGGAAAAAACCCCGGGCTTCCGGTCCTGGAGCATCCCAAATCAGCATGCCCCACTGTGTAAAATCTCCTCTGAGTCAACGGTAATCTCTGTGGCATGCCTCTCCTGTGGCATGCACCATAGGATCAGAGAAAGGTAAGCTTTTATGGCCGAACTGGGGTCTTTCACATAGTTGGGCATTCCAAATTGGGATGCCCCTGGGGCAAGTAACAAAACCCAGGATAGTAAAAATCACAGGGTTTGTTTCACTTTTAATGAGCTCTATGGCAAAAAATGTTAAAAATCCCAATAAACATGGCACATTGTAAAAAAAGGGGTTTGATATAAATTGATGGCAAGCATGATTTTCTTTTTCTACAGGTAGGAAATAAATCCATGAGTGTTTCATTCCACTGACGCCAGGGGGGATTTGCTGAATTTTAGTGCCTGTCTCCTGAGCTTTAAAGGCCCTGTCCAGGGACACACTAACTTCCTACCACTTTGTAAAATGAGCCAATTCAAAGTATCTCTAAATCTTATACATAAGCATAGCTCCCAAGTGTCCCTCATTTGGAGGGACTGGACTCAAAGGGGCACAAATACGCTGCTACAAGGGGTATCCCAAACTGCTCACCCAAATATGCACTGCTATAAGGGGCATCCCAAACTGCTCACCCCAAACTGCACTGCTAAAGGGGGCATCCCAAACTGCTGCTACTATGGGCACCTGAAACTACTCACCCACAAATGCGCTGCTACAAGGGGTATCCCGAGCTGCTCACCCTCAAATACGCTGCTGCAAGGGGTATCCCACACTGCTTACCCACAAATATGCTGCTACATGGGGCACCCCAAACTGCACTGCTAAAAGGAGCATCCCAAATGGATCAACCATAAATGCACTTTTCACGCACATCTGTACTGGCGCAAGGGGCATCCCAAATTGGGGAAAAACATTAAAACAAGCATCTCAAATTGGTGAAAGCATTGAAGAAGTAGCCACGTCATACTTTTTCGGAGAGTATATAAGAAATTAAAAACAAAACTAAGCACCAGCCATTTGTGAAGCATTCTCGTTGGGAGATGATCATTGCCTCCAATTGTCCCTTATCCGTTCTTAGCTGAATTGAGCAGAGTCTTTGGATTTGCTGTGTGTGCTTGCCCATTGTTTTGGTGCTGTTATACATGTGACTGGGGATGTGGGAATTTCATACAACAGGGTCCAAAAACAAAGCCCAGTGTCTTCAAAGTCCTGGGTTTGGTTCCGCTTGTGATCTTATGTCAGACCCTGCTGAAGGTGCGACTGCGGCATTGTCATGCCAAATGGATGGAAAGCAGCGCTATTCATAGCATCCTTCAACCCTTCACAACCCTCATATTCTAAATATGCATCATACCCTGCTCCAGAATAATTCATTACGTCTGGGTTATAGTCCACAATAGGGCGCTTTACTGCAGAGATGGCAAAAAAGAGGCCCCTCCCGGCCCATATATACCCGGGACCTCCCACTCATTCCCCAGTTTAGTCTCTGCAGTCGGCGTCGACGGTCAAGATGATGGCTCTCTCTCTCCTTGCAGGTAAGCCGGGCTGCACAGCCCCCGGCACTTTTGTCCTATTTCCACCCGGGCCATTTTAAAAATGCCTGCCAGCTACGGCTGCATGGTCCGGGTGATGGTAGGAGCACCTATTAGAGGTGTTTTTTACAATGGAGCTAGACTCCACCACAAATCCCCCGCCAAAGGGTAGGCGGCTCAGGTTGGTGATCCTGATATGGGATGCCCTGTCCATTTTATAGCCCTCATTACATGGCTCCAAATGTAACCATGGGCTTTTCCCCCTGCTTCCCTGTTCCCGGTTAGTTAGGGGGGGGGGGGGGCGGTCATTCATTTGTAATGTGATGTGTGCTGTTTTACTTTCACCTTGTATCTGTGTTTGAGTGTGTATGTTTGTACTGTCTCGTGCTGGCAGCGTTTCTTCCCCTCTCCTCCATTCTGCTATTCTGGCCATTTGAACGTCCTGCGCGCACACTCCAGCTCTGGAGTGGTGGCGGGCCGGTGATGTCACGGCCGGCTCCGCAGCCCTATTGGCTGCGGCCTGTGGTTGGTCCCTGCGTTTTGAAGGGGGCGGGGCCTAGCGCTCGGCGTGCTCCGCTGCGGCCCGCCCCCGTCCTCCTCCTCACGCCTGGCTCCCAGCCTTATTGGCTGGGGAGCGCGCCCTGTGGTTGGTTCCCGTGTTTTGAAGGGGGCGGGGCCTAGCGCTCGGCGCATTCTGCAGCGGCCCGCCCCGTCCTCCTTCTCTTCCTGCGGTCCTTCCGGCGCCATCTTATCCCTGACTGTGCTTGTGAGTGCCCCATGCGGGCTTATATCATTATGTGTATATTGGTAATTGTCATTGGGCTGCCAGGCGATTGTTAAGGCTCTGCGGGTAGCATTTGTTGCTACATTTATTAGTACTGTAACTACAACTACTTGTATGCGGGTGCTTGCTTGTTTTTGCTTACGCTGGTTTCCCTATTATATCTTCCAGGCGGCACAACCCTAATTAGAAGTTTCTCCCGGTCCTGTGGCCCTATCCCTCAAATTTTGGGGGGTACCATTATTACCATTGGCCCTTTTTAAATCCTCCCACTAACGGACATTTAAGGGGCATCCCGGGTAGCTGAACCGCGTAATTCCCATTGGTCATGGCGACTACCAAAATCGCCATGCGAAGGCTTCCCAGGATACTGTGCTCGGGGCCCCCTTGGGGCAAGCCCGGCTTTGTGTGGTATGGGGGGCATCCCTTGTGGGCTATAATGTGCTGATTGTGTTCAATGTGCACAGCAGGCGCTTACGCTGCAATCTGGGCCATGTGCGGCTGGTTCAGCTCTGCTGGTCTCATCCCCCACGCCCCGCGCCTGGTTTATGACCCCTAGTGACATTAACACTAGCGGCGAGTCGTTATATGATGTTTGCGCTAGATTGGCCAACATTGAGATATGGATTGCTAGCTCTGCAGCCCGGTTGGCTCCAGCTAAAGGACGGCACATCTGCGCCAGCCTTTGCGTTAACATCATGATTAAATCATTGTCTGTCTGTACCCCACTAGTGGAAGGGAAATTTTTTCAGATTCTGATCCCTCTGCTGATAAGCCTGCCATGGCACTGATGCCGGCTGATGACACCCATAGGCTTCTTACTCAGAGTTTTTTTTTTTTTAAACCTACTCAATTTTTATTATTAAGACGTCAAGGAAATAGACAGGGATACAGACAATAACCAAAGTAGCACATTTTACAGAGGTAATGTTTATAACATACAGGTAAAACAGTGTGAGACCCCCCCCAAGCCCTAAGCAGCATAGAAAGGAGAGACCCTGCCCAAAATCTTCTTAGGGACAACCATCTGGAGAGCATCAATACCATTAACCCACTACATAGGGGAGGAGACTCAGGTTTAGTAGGCTCCATATTTCATAAACGTATTGCACCCCGAGCCTGGACCTTCCCTCCCTAGCCTCACGTCCAGCCTCGTTTTGCGCGTCAGGTCTGAGGTGCCCCAGGACCCAGTCACCACCCGGGTAGAATGTATCGGGCTTGGGATCCATCAGCTCAATGAGGTCTTGGTTGGGGTCATGGCGGCAGCCGTACCTCAATGCACTGGACAATGGACATACGAAACACCCACATCACAGAAGACAAGACTGGGAGCCTACGGGGAGTACGTCTAGGGAAGAGGGGACACACAAACACACAATAGGTCTGTACATAAGGACATGGAGTAGTGGGGAGGAGGAAAGAGAAAGGGAATGTGGATGAAAATTGAACCCAGAGGGGGAGGAAAATTGGAGAGAAAGATCACCAAGGGGAGCGGGAGAGAGGAGGGGAAGCCAGGAAAGGAACAAGAGAGGGGAAAGAGAGGAAGGAGAAACAAGAGAAGAGAGAGCAGAGAGGAGGGGTCAAGTAGACATCCCTGGGGGGGGGGGGGTGTTCCCAATGCTGCAGCAGCGAAAGACTTATTGGAGGGGGGGACAGAGCCCTCCAACTACCCTCCAGGTTATTCCAATAGCCAAAGGATCTCTTCTGCCCGCCCAGGCTAGTTGGGAATCCCAAGTGAGCCCATCCCCAAGTGAAGTCATACCCCAACTCCCTTATATACCTCAGTATCCTTGAAAAGCGACCAAGTCGTCCAGATCTTTCTATATGCGTCCAACCTATCTTGTCTAGCAAAGCATATCTCCTCCATGTTTTCCACATGGTTAATCTGACAAAACCAATCCCTGATTGTTGGAGCTCTCTGGGACTTCCAATTCCGGGGGATAAGCACTCTAGCAGCGTTTAAGAGGTGTCTAGCCAGGGGGGCGCCACCCGCTATCCCTTTGCCATCTGGGGACCACCCCAACAGGACAGCCTCTGCGTTCCAATCTAGTGGCTCTCCCATTATCTGATTACACATCTCCCTTACCCTCGACCAGAAGTCACTCAAGGCCTGACAGGACCACCAAATGTGCAACATCGAGGCCCCATGTTGCCCACACCTCCAGCAAGTATCCGGAACCGAGGGAAAGAAAGAGTGCAGCAGTACCATCGTGTGATCAGTTTGTAGTTTGTCTCCTGCATGGAGCTGCTAATCAGTCCCTTGTGAGCATTCTCATAAACATCTCCCCACTCCTCCTCTGTAAGGGATCTGCCTAAATCCGTCTCCCATTTCTTCTCCCAGGGCCTAATCTCCCGACTCCCCCCCTGCCTCAGCATCCTGTAAGCCCAGGACAGAAGATGAGAGTCCGGGCCCATTCCCAGGCATGCTTTTTCAAACTCTGTGGGGTCATTGCGCAAACCAGCTTTGAAATCCTTCGCCAGGAGGAAGTGACGCATCTGAAGAAAAGCAAGGATAGAAATTTCGCTTTCCAATACCAGCTGCAATTTCTATGAAGGTCCCCCTGTCCCACAGGTGATACACCTGCAAAGGACTAGGACCCTTGCAATCCTTCAAAAATGATGGGTCTCTCCCGGGTGGGAAGGCGGGGTTGGATCTAATCGGTGTCATATAGCTCGATTGGGAAGAGATCGCCCCCGAACCTCTACGGAGGAGGCCTAGGATTTCCAAAGAAGTGTTTTTATAGGCGCCGGCATGTCAGATTCCTTCAAGTTGCAGAGAACATCTAATCTCCCCCCTCGACAATCTCCCCTTCTATACGTACCCAATCCTTCTGGGGACCATGAATGTGCCAGTCAACCACCCGGCCCACATGTACGGCCCGATAATATGTCCTCAAACAGGGCAACCCAGTGCCCCCCTGTTTCTTAGTGAGCAGAAGAGTACGCCTCCTAATTCTAGGTGGTTTACCCGCCCAAACAAATTTCATAAAGATCTTCGTCATAGTAGCGAAGAAGGAGTTGGGAATATTTATGGGAATGCATTGTAGGAGGTACAGCAGTCTCGGCAGCACGTTCATCTTAATTACCGCTATGCGTCCAAACCAGGACAACCGTATCTTATTCCAACCCTCCAGATCTCTCCTAATTTTTTCTCCTAGGGGGGCAAAGTTAAGCTGGAATAAATCCGCGGGAGAAACAGGGATCTGGATACCCAGATATCGTAGACTCCTCCTTTCCCAGGTGAAGGGAAAAATCTTCTGCAGCTCACTCACCTCCCCCTCAGGCATCGACACGTTCATGGCTCACGACTTGCCAAAATTAATCTTCAGATTCGAGAGACGTTCAAAGATCTCAAATTCCTTCAGCAAGTTCGGAACTGAGATTCTTGGAGAGCTCAAGAAGAATAGCATATCATCTGCGTAAGCCGCCACCTTCCTCTCCCTCGCCCCTATAAGCACCCCCTTGATATCGGCATTGAGATTCACTTTTCTCAAGAAAGGCTCCAGTGAAAGGGCAAATATTAGCGGGGACAATGGGCAGCCCTGCCGAGTGCCATTACGTATGTGAAACGCCTGGGATGTGCAAGTATTAACTCGCACCTTGGCTACAGGATTAGAGTAAAGCGACAAGATCCTGTTTCTCATCTCTATGCCTAGACCTATATGTTCTAATATCTTCCCTATCCACCGCCACTCAACCCGATCGAATGCCTTCTCAGCATCAGTAGACAGCATAATTGCTCTGATTTTCCGGGCCTTAGCCCACCATTGCACATTAAGAGCTTTGGTAACATTGTCACGGGCCTCGCGGGTCGGGATAAACCCCACCTGATCTTGTGTTATGAGGGTCGGCAAGAGGGAAGCTATCCTATTAGCCAATGCTTTCGCAAAGAGCTTCACATCTACATTTAGAAGAGATATAGGGCGATAACTCTTACAATCTGTCGGATCTTTCCCTTCTTTTGGAATCACCACAATCTGAGCTTCCAAAGAAGTGCTGGGCAGGATGCCCGAGGAGGAGGTGGATTCGAACGCCCTTTGCATCATAGGGAGCTACTGGCTTGAGAAAGATTTATAATATTGTGTGGGGAAACCATCCGGACCCGGGGCCCGTTCCGATTTAATAGATTTCAAGGCCTTTTGCAGCTCCCTGACCGAGATTGGGGCCTCTAATTGAGCCACCTCGTCCTCCGTCAGCGCAGGCATACCGGAGTCCAGCAAATATGCAGCCATGGAGCTGTCCTGATCCCCCCCCCCCCCCTGGTGCTGCCCCCGAAGGTTGTATAGATCCGAGTAAAATGTACAGAAAGCATCAGCAATGTTTTCATTCTTTTGTTGCAAGGTACCATCCCTCCCTTTTATAGCTTCGATTCTGGAGCGAGCAATCTTGGGTCTCAGAGCCCGTGCCAGCATTCTACCAGACCTATTGCCTTGCTCATAATACAACCCCAAGCGCCTGACAAGCCACCTGCTGTTCTCCCTAGCCATCAGATCCATCAACTCCTTCCGCTTCAATTCGAGATCCTTAAGGACTTTATCCAGAAGCGACTGTTTATGTGCGGCTTCAAGGTCGGCTACCTGTCTAACCAATTCCTCTCGTTGTTGCATCCTCTCCCTCTTAAGCCTAGACCCCTCCTGTATCAGCAAGCCTCTCATTGTGCACTTCTGTGCCTCCCAAATCACTACCGGGTCCATACCCTCTGTCACGTTTTCCCTGACATACATGGCCAGACTGTCCTTAAGCCTCATTACTACTCTGGAATCTTTCAGCAGACTTTCATTGAGTCTCCAATGCCACTCCCTCCGCTCTGCACATGGGAGAATCAACGAAAGCACCACAGGCGCATGATCGGAAAAAGGTAATATTCCCGATCTGCACCTTATCCACCCTCCCAAGGTCCCTTTGTGAAAGAAATATATAGTCAATTCTGGTATATTTAGCGTGAATGGGTGAGTAATAGGTATAATCGCGTCCCACTGGATGCATCAGACGCCAGGTGTCAACTAGCTCAAGGTCCCGCAGGGAATTCTTAATCCTCCTCAGCGCCTTATAAGAAATGGCAGTCTTGGCGTCAGATGTATCCACAAGGGGGTTCAGTGCGCAATTCAAGTCACCTCCTAGCAATAACATGCCCTCCCTGAAAGCTTCAAGTTTAGCCAGCACCGCGGAACAGAATTTGTGTTGGTCCTTGTTTGGGGCATAAACGTTAGCCAAAGTGACAACACGCCCACTTGGGAGAGTCCCTTTCACAAACACGAACCTACCCTCATTGTCCCTTTCTATAGCCATGATCTTCAACGCTATAGACTTGTCAACTAGAATAGATACCCCTTTAGCTTTATTGTTGGGCGAGTGGGCCGAGTGGGTTTCCTGGACCATGGCAATATGAGCTTTGTACTGTTTCAATTCCCGAAGCAAAGCGTGCCGTTTAGCAGGAGTGTTCAGGCCCTTAGCATTCACAGATATTATATTAAGACACAGGGGCCCCATCTTGACTAAATATGTTGGTCTAAGCTATCCACTCGAGTTTCGCCAAGGTCAGCAATATAAGTCTCTGTGGTGGATCGCAGAAACCCTCCCTGCACTTCTGAGAGCAAGAGAGAGAGGGGGAAATATAGAGGAGGAGAAAACACCAGAGACAGAGAGGAGCCACACCAGGGAAAACACAATAGGGATTACTTACAAACAAGACAGACGAACAGACACCCCACAGCTAACACGCGCCGAAAGAGGGTAGGGGGGCACGGGAATAAATCCCGGACTCCCAACACAGGATGTGGGAACAACTGGGATAACTACCCAGAGAGGAGTAACCCCTCTGCAGCTATCCCCCGCGAGGAGCGCCCCTAAGGCCAAGGTGGGAGAGGCCAGAAAAAACAGAAAGCAGGCCCTCTCCAGTTCCAACCTGGACAGCCTACCCTTTGTGGGGGAACGTGGACGGCCAAAGGAGCCCCTCCTGAACTATAAGCACCAACTGCTCCGGATCATCCATTCAACCCGCAGCCCCAACGAGGGCCCCCGCCATACGCCCATACCAGCAAGAGAGCAGCGAGCAAGCCCGTCCTAGAAAGACCCTGCACTCCCCCCCCAAACCCAATTCTGACCCCCACGCCACCGTTCACTGCCCCGCGAACAGCCAGCAATCCGCCCCAGATTTGTCCTCCATCGGCCCACGGAGCGTAGCAGCAGTGAGGCGGTGGAGGCTCCCTTATATCGCCAGCAGCAGTGGAGCCCCAGGCGTGAGGCCACCAAACTCAACACACTGGAGACATAGAGCCGCCCCCCTACCGCGTCTCCGAGCACCGAAAAAGGAGCACCCGCAGACACCCGAGTCACCCATTGAACCCCACCCCCGTCTCCCCAGGTCCCTCCGCGCCACCCTGCCTAGCCCAGAGCCTCCGATCTTCTCCGACTACGGAAGGGCGGAGCGCCACCCCATAGCCCCCATTTAATCCACTCCGGCATTGCCCGATTAGTGCAGCAACCTCCCTCTCCACCCCCCTCGACCCTCCCCAGCCAGCAGAAAGCAATCTTTCACCTCTCCCCCTACTGGTTAATAAACTAGTCCAGATCAGGCACATGAGAGAAGCACAAGAGAGGGAGAAAAAACATGTCAGAAGTATTGCATAACACTCCAACCCATAACGTTGCGATAACTTTATAACATAGGTCCCGCTGGGCCGGGATGAGCCAGGAGGAGGAGAGAGCTCCCAACACCATATTTGGAACCGTGGCTCCCCAATCCACCCAGGCCCACCCCAGCAGGGATCCGAGCGGGAGCAGCATAACCGCATAAAGATTGCATAAACAACATCAGGCGTTTCTAACCACCCAGCCAGCCCGTCCCAGCAGCAATATTTTCATGCAGCAACATAACGTGGGAAAAATCTAAACTAAGTGCAAGTGGGCAGCCTACAATGCTATACAGGAAATATGCCTAACATCTAAGGGGGAAGGGGCCCTAATCTAAGCCAAATAGGGTAGCAGTATAGAACATCTTAGCTCTGAAGGCCATGCCAGCCGCAGCAGACCGCATCTCAGCTCCTGGATCTGGAACGACTTTCTGCCCTGCGGGCAGCCCGCGGGGAGCATTCCCAGGCCGCGCGCCGAGAGCTTCTGGAGAGGCCGTCTTGAGCACTTCTGCGCAGTAGCTGCGGGATGGAGAAGTCCTGAAGCCAGTCCGGAAGGGATATCAAGGGGATCCGTAGTTGAGAGCAAAAGTCCGGTAGGTCCTCCGGCATCCTAAGCGTGATGTTCTTGCCATTGCTCGAGACCGATAGGGCAAAGGGGAAACGCCACCTATAGGGAATGCCTCGTTCTCTGAGAAGCGCTGTAAGAGGTCTCAGAGCCCTTCGGTTTTGCAGCGTGATGCTTGACAGATCTTGAAACAGTTGGATTTCACAGTTATTGAATAAAATTTGGTCTCTCCCTCTAGCCTTCGCGAGGATCTCCTCCTTTAGTGGAAAACTCAGCAGGCAGCAAATGATGTCTCGGGGGGTAGGGTCACCCACACTTCGGGGTCTGAGCGCCCTATGTGCTTTTACAAATTCAATCTGCGTACCCGGCGGTCTCTCCAAGAGGGAGTTGAAAATGGAGGACAGAGCTTCCTGCGTTTGATCCGGGGCCACTTCCTCTGGGACCCCCCGCACTCTGATATTGCACCTCCGATTTCGGTTGTTGAGGTCTTCCAGGTGTCTGTGGAAGTCCAGCAGATGTTTGTTATGAGCACGTACAACGTCCCAAACTTCGGTCAGTCTAGCAGAGGTGTCGGCCCCCTCTCTCTCCACCTTGTCAACTCTCTGGGATAGTTGTTTCAGGTCTCCTCGCAGGTCCGCCACAGCCGCAGTAATCGATGCCTTAATTTCACCTGCAAAGTTCGCCAACTCACTGCGGGTGGGGAGTTGACTAAGTTGGGCAGAAAGTGCGCGTTCCTCTCCATCTGAGGCGGCCGCATCTTCCCGCTCCGGAGAACTACAAGCCGAGCATGCGTCCGCCATATTGGAGGCGCGGGGGTCCTCCTTCCTCTGGCTCAGGAACAGCTCCGGAAGCCTTTTAGCAGCAGATTTTGGGGTCTGGGAGGATCTGGGGGTCTTGGTGGAAGCCCCGGGTCTGTTCAGACGGCCCATTTTCAAGGTAGTGCGCAAGTACAAAAGCTTCTTAGGGGGCCTCGTCAGGAGCTCACGGGTCAAGCAGCCATCTTCCTCCCTGGCCAAGCCACGCCCCCTTACTCAGAGTTTTGAGGTACTTGACATTTTCCCTCCTGCAGCGGCTCCTAAGCAGCAGGCGGAATTGTTTGGTACCGCAGAACCGCAGTCGGAATTGCCAAACCAGACGCTTTTTTGTTATCTGGTTCTCTAGGAATGGGAACGGCTTGCTGGTTCTCGGTATACCTACAGGGTGGGATAGAGGTATCCTTTCCCCGCGGATTGGTCTAGTGTTGGTCAATTTCCCCTGAGGTGGACGCCCCCTTCCTGGGGTTGTCTGTTACGTCTGTGGCGCATTCCCTCGCTTCCACTACCTGATGGATAGTGAGGACTGATGTATTGAGTAACAGGACTCCCATGCCCTTGCCTGTGTGGTTCGCCTTGCACCCGGTGGGTGCCTTTGCTATTACGGCCGTGGCTATTAGGACCTATTCAGGGGCCTTCTTTACGGCTTCCATGTGGATCCTTCTAGGGCTGAATTAGAGCTTGTCACAATGTGAGCTAATTATCCCCGCCTTAGATGACACCATTCGGCGGTATAGCAGGACCTCGGCCTAGTGGTCTCTTCCAGTTGTCCGGTCTGGTGGCACCGGTGGGCAGCTGATAATGCTGTTAGGAAGGCGTTCAAGGGGCTTCCCTCTGTTGGATTGCACCTGTTGGTGATCGTTGGATCTCTGGCTAAGGGAGGTAAGTTTCCCCAACGCAATAAGCAGCCTTCAATCCCTCCTTTCATGGGCCTGGGTCAGGCAGGGGGTTCCCTTTGCTGGACAAATGGGAGATTCTGGGGCAAAGGCAGTTGCCGTGCCCCATCCGGATCCTTATGGGGTGCTATGCCCAAATCCACTGCTAGTCCGCTCAGCATTGAGAGGGCGCCTTCACCCTTCTGGTGGGGGACGGCTGCTGCTCTTCACTCCTCTTCTCAGATTCTTATCACGGTTCCTACGGACCCTTAGGCTGCTCAGGGCCTGTTGCTGGCGGTACAAAGCCTTCTGGCCATGGGGGCCGTCCATCAGGTCAGTGAGGTCAGTGTTAACAATCTCTTTACAGTGCCCAAAAGGGATGGTCCCGTTAGACCCATCCGAGAACTAATCTTTTCAACAAGTTCATCAGAACCTGACTTGTCCCATGGTAACGCTGCGCTACGTCTTCAGTTCCCTGCGCCCCGGGAACCTAATGACTTCGACAGACATCTTGGATGCTTATCTTCATGTGCTGGTTATTCTAAGCATACAGCACGTCCTGCTCCCAAATATATGCAATTAGGAAACCGATCTTTGCAATTTTACTCCATATATATGCAATTAGGAAACCGATCTTTGCAATTTTACTCCATATATATGCAATTAGGAAACCGATTTTTGCAATTTTACTCCATATATATGCAATTAGGAAACCGATTTTTGCAATTTTACTCCATATATATACAATTAGGAAACCGATCTTTGCAATTTTACTCCATATATATGCAATTAGGAAACCGATCTTTGCAATTTTACTCCATATATATACAATTAGGAAACCGATCTTTACAATTTTACTCCATATATATGCAATTAGGAAACCGATCCTTACAATTTTACTCCATATATATGCAATTAGGAAACTGATCCTTACAATTTTACTCCATATATATGCAATTAGGAAACCGATCTTTACAATTTTACTCCATATATATTCAATTAGGAAACCGATCTTTACAATTTTACTCCATATATATACAATTAGGAAACCGATCTTTACAATTTTACTCCATATATATGCAATTAGGAAACCGATCTTTACAATTTTACTCCATATATATGCAATTTGGAAACCGATCTTTACAATTTTACTCCATATATATGCAATTAGGAAACCGATCTTTGCAATTTTACTCCATATATATGCAATTAGGAAACCGATCTTTGCAATTTTACTCCATATATATGCAATTAGGAAACCGATCTTTGCAATTTTACTCCATATATATACAATTAGGAAACCGATCTTTACAATTTTACTCCATATATATGCAATTAGGAAACCGATCTTTACAATTTTACTCCATATATATGCAATTAGGAAACCGATCTTTGCAATTTTACTCCATATATATGCAATTAGAAAACCGATCTTTGCAATTTTACTCCATATATATGCAATTAGGAAACCGATATTTGCAATTTTACTCCATATATATGCAATTAGGAAACCGATCTTTGCAATTTTACTCCATGTATATACAATTAGGAAACCGATTTTTACAATTTTACTCCATATATATGCAATTAGAAAACCGATCTTTACAATTTTACTCCATATATATGCAATTAGGAAACCGATCTTTGCAATTTTACTCCATATATATGCAATTAGGAAACCGATCTTTACAATTTTACTCCATATATATGCAATTAGGAAACCGATCCTTGCAATTTTACTCCATATATATGCAATTAGGAAACCGATCTTTGCAATTTTACTCCATATATATGCAATTAGGAAACCGATTTTTGCAATTTTACTCCATATATATGCAATTAGGAAACCGATTTTTGCAATTTTACTCCATATATATACAATTAGGAAACCGATCTTTGCAATTTTACTCCATATATATACAATTAGGAAACCGATCTTTGCAATTTTACTCCATATATATACAATTAGGAAACCGATCTTTACAATTTTACTCCATATATATGCAATTAGGAAACCGATCCTTACAATTTTACTCCATATATATGCAATTAGGAAACCGATCTTTACAATCTTACTCCATATATATGCAATTAGGAAACCGATCCTTACAATTTTACTCCATATATATGCAATTAGGAAACCGATCTTTACAATTTTACTCCATATATATTCAATTAGGAAACCGATCTTTACAATTTTACTCCATATATATACAATTAGGAAACCGATCTTTACAATTTTACTCCATATATATGCAATTAGGAAACCGATCTTTACAATTTTACTCCATATATATGCAATTTGGAAACCGATCTTTACAATTTTACTCCATATATATGCAATTAGGAAACCGATCTTTGCAATTTTACTCCATATATATGCAATTAGGAAACCGATCTTTGCAATTTTACTCCATATATATGCAATTAGGAAACCGATCTTTGCAATTTTACTCCATATATATACAATTAGGAAACCGATCTTTACAATTTTACTCCATATATATGCAATTAGGAAACCGATCTTTACAATTTTACTCCATATATATGCAATTAGGAAACCAATCTTTGCAATTTTACTCCATATATATACAATTAGGAAACCGATCTTTACAATATTACTCCATATATATGCAATTAGGAAACCGATCTTTGCAATTTTACTCCATATATATGCAATTAGGAAACCGATCTTTACAATTTTACTCCATATATATGCAATTAGGAAACCGATCTTTGCAATTTTACTCCATATATATGCAATTAGAAAACCGATCTTTGCAATTTTACTCCATATATATGCAATTAGGAAACCGATATTTGCAATTTTACTCCATATATATGCAATTAGGAAACCGATCTTTACAATTTTACTCCATATATATGCAATTAGGAAACCGATCTTTGCAATTTTACTCCATATATATGCAATTAGAAAACCGATCTTTGCAATTTTACTCCATATATATGCAATTAGGAAACCGATATTTGCAATTTTACTCCATATATATGCAATTAGGAAACCGATCTTTGCAATTTTACTCCATGTATATACAATTAGGAAACCGATTTTTACAATTTTACTCCATATATATGCAATTAGGAAACCGATCTTTGCAATTTTACTCCATATATATGCAATTAGGAAACCGATCTTTACAATTTTACTCCATATATATGCAATTAGGAAACCGATCTTTGCAATTTTACTCCATATATATGCAATTAGGAAACCGATCTTTACAATTTTACTCCATATATATGCAATTAGGAAACCGATCTTTACAATTTTACTCCATATATATGCAATTAGGAAACCGATCTTTGCAATTTTACTCCATATATATGCAATTAGGAAACCGATCTTTGCAATTTTACTCCATATATATGCAATTAGGAAACCGATCTTTGCAATTTTACTCCATATATATGCAATTAGGAAACCGATCTTTACAATTTTACTCCATATATATGCAATTAGGAAACCGATCTTTACAATTTTACTCCATATATATGCAATTAGGAAACCGATCTTTGCAATTTTACTCCATATATATGCAATTAGGAAACCGATCTTTACAATTTTACTCCATATATATGCAATTAGGAAACCGATCTTTGCAATTTTACTCCATATATATGCAATTAGGAAACCGATCTTTACAATTTTACTCCATATATATGCAATTAGGAAACCGATCTTTACAATTTTACTCCATATATATGCAATTAGGAAACCGATCTTTACAATTTTACTCCATATATATGCAATTAGGAAACCGATCTTTACAATTTTACTCCATATATATGCAATTAGGAAACCGATCTTTACAATTTTACTCCATATATATGCAATTAGGAAACCGATCTTTGCAATTTTACTCCATATATATGCAATTATAGAACCGATTTTTACAATTTTGCTCCATATATATGCAATTAGGAAACCGATCTTTACAATTTTACTCCATATATATGCAATTAGGAAACCGATCTTTGCAATTTTACTCCATATATATGCAATTAGGAAACCGATCTTTGCAATTTTACTCCATATATATACAATTAGGAAACCGATCTTTACAATTTTACTCCATATATATGCAATTAGGAAACCGATCTTTACAATTTTACTCCATATATATGCAATTAGGAAACCGATCTTTACAATTTTACTCCATATATATGCAATTAGGAAACCGATCTTTGCAATTTTACTCCATGTATATACAATTAGGAAACCGATTTTTACAATTTTACTCCATATATATGCAATTAGGAAACCGATCTTTGCAATTTTACTCCATATATATACAATTAGGAAACCGATCTTTGCAATTTTACTCCATATATATGCAATTATAGAACCGATTTTTACAATTTTGCTCCATATATATGCAATTAGGAAACCGATCTTTACAATTTTACTCCATATATATGCAATTAGGAAACCGATCTTTGCAATTTTACTCCATATATATGCAATTAGGAAACCGATTTTTGCAATTTTACTCCATATATATGCAATTTGGAAACCGATCTTTACAATTTTACTCCATATATATGCAATTAGGAAACCGATCTTTGCAATTTTACTCCATATATATACAATTATAGAACCGATCTTTACAATTTTACTCCATATATATGCAATTAGGAAACCGATCTTTACAATTTTACTCCATATATATGCAATTAGGAAACCGATCTTTACAATTTTACTCCATATATATGGAATTAGGAAACCGATCCTTGCAATTTTACTCCATATATATGCAATTAGGAAACCGATTTTTACAATTTTACTCCATACTCCCTCTGTGGCCCCTTCCTAGCTCTTTCTTGGCCCTCTGTGGCCCCTCTAGCTCTTTCTTGGCCCCTTTTTGGCTCATTCTTGGCCCTCTGTGGCCCCTCCCTAGCTCTTTCTTGGCCCTCTGTGGCCCCTCTCTAGCTCTTTCTTGGCCCCTTGTGGCCCTCTAGCTCTTTCTTGGCTCTCTGTGGCCCCTCTCTAGCTTTTTCTTGTCACTCTGTGGCCTCTCTCTAGCTTTTTATTGGCCCCCTGTGGCCCCTGTCTAGCTCTTTCTTGGCCCTCTGTGGCCCCTCTCTAGCTTATTCTTGGCCCCTTTTGCCTCCTCCTTGGCCCCCTGTGGCCCCTCTCTAGCTTTTTCTTGGCCCTCTGTGGCCCCTCTCTAGCTCTTTATGGCCCTCTGTGGCCCCTCTCTAGCTCTTTCTTGGCCCTCTGTGGCCCCTCTCTAGCTCTTTCTTGGCCCTCTGTGGCCCCTCTCTAGCTCTTTCTTGGCCCTCTGTGGCCCCTCTCTAGCTCTTTCTTGGCCCTCTGTGGCCCCTCTCTAGCTCTTTCTTGGCCCTCTGTGGCCCCTCTCTAGCTCTTTCTTGGCCCTCTGTGGCCCCTCTCTAGCTCTTTCTTGGCCCTCTGTGGCCCCTCTCTAGCTCTTTCTTGGTCCTCTGCGGCCCCCCTCTGACTCTTCTTGCAGTGACTGATGGGAGCACGTCTGTGGCTGCCTCCTTGGAGGGGCAATTAGCTTGGTGTTGCCATGACAACGGGGAGGAGGGGAGGAGCCAGCCACACAGGCATAAATACATGGGCTGTATATGACCTCTCCCCTTTTTGGCAACACTGTGCTGTGATTGGTGCCTGGCAGAGGCTGGGGAGGGGCAGTTAGGGTGTGGCACAGCCCCATAGGGGTGATAAGGGCAAATGGGATCCTTCATGCGCCATTTCTAGCACAGAGCGTGATCAGATCGTCGGGCAGCAGAGAGGCTTCTGGGTAATGGCCGGCTATGAATGCTTCAATTTTCACGCCCCCGCGCCCTAATCTGCTGTCTCGCCTTCCATTGACCGCCAATCTGCGGCCGCTCGCTCTCATTGTGGCGGCGGAAAAGGTATTAGGAGAAAATTCATGGCGAGAGGCGATACGCTTCACAGGGGCCACGCCGCATCTCCCGGCACAAAGATATCTCCCACCGCAGAGCTTCCGCGCACAATGGATGCCGCACACCTGCACCGGCGTCACGGGATGCTCCGATCCCCAATGTGCTACTGATAAGACGGGGGATAGGGAACAGATTCTTCCGGAAAATACATTCAGGAGACTCTACCGGAACCATCCAGAGCGGAGGACGGTCAGGGATGATGAAAACAATAGACCGGCCAGCCTCCGTGTTGTAGTAAAACGTCCAGTTTAATGAAAGTTGATGCCCCCTGGTGGTGGAGAGGTGCCCTGATGATGCCGCTGCGATACGCGTGGGGACACCGAGGGATCCAGCAATGACTGATACAATACAGAAGTGAGTATCCACAATATATATTGCTGCCCTGACAGCTGCTGCGATATGCGTGTGGACACCGAGAGATTGAGCAATGAGTGATACAATACAGAAGTGTGTACCCACAATATATAGAGCTGTCCTGTCGAAGCTGTTGCGATACGTGTGGGGACACTAACACAGGGGGCATCCACCAGTATTGGATAGCTGTTATCTCACCCTATAGACTAAGCCGCACACACATTATGTAGAATAATTAATCAAGGTTTATTTCGCCAAGGACACATCATATAACATGACAAACAATAACCACATCTAAACACAATAAAATGTGTATACAAATATATACACAGACCAAGGAGCAGGCCCTGCAGATGGACTTTATGGGACTACCAATCACTAATTCACTTAATGTAACAATAGGTTCAAAGTATGCCAGGTTTAAGAGGTACAACTGTCTGCAGTGCAAATAAGCATATACTCAATGGTATATGTAGTTGAAAAAGACCACATAGATTGTGAATAAGGAGATTAGTACTAAATAGGTGAAAGAGACCCCAAACGGAATACTAGAACAAAAAGTGCAAGTGCAAAGGGTGACCAGAAAGTGCTATTAACAGTTAGACCAATACACCATGGCATGTATAGTAAACAAAACTTTACCAAAACAAGGCAAAATTAAGCATAATACTGTCACCAATTAATGGGTCCCAGTCCTCTGCAGACGCCCCTTCAAAAACACTGACGCGTTGCGTGAGAGATCACTTCCTCAGGGTGCTACGTGTGGGGACACAGAGGGATCGAGCAATGAGTGATACAATACAGAAGTGTGTAACAACGATATATAGTGCTGTCCTGACGTAGCTGCTGTGATACGCGCGGGGACACCGAGGGATCGAGCAATGAGAGATACAATACAGTAGTGTGAGGCCACAATATATAGTGCTGCCCTGACGAAGCTGCTGCGATAAGCGTGGCGACACCGAGGGATCGAGCTATGAGTGATACAATACAGAAGTGTGTACCAACGATATATAGTGCTGTCCTGACGAAGCTGCTGTGATACGTGTGGGGACACCGAGGGATCGAGCAATGAGTGATACAATACAGAAGTGTGTACCCACAATATATAAAGCTGCCCTGACGAAGCTGCTGCGATATGCGTGGCGACATCGAGGGATCGAGCAATGACTGATACAATACAGTAGCGTGAGGCCACAATATATAGTGCTGCCCTGACGAAGCTGCTGCGATAAGCGTGGGGAAACCGAGAGATCGAGCAATGAGTGATACAATACAGAAGTGTGTACCAACGATATATAGTGCTGCCCTGACCAAGCTGCTGTGATACGCCTGGGGAGCAATGAGTGATACAATACAGAAGTGTGTACCCACAATATATAGTGCTGCCCTGACGAAGCTGCTGCGATATGCGTGGCGACACCAAGGGATCGAGCAATGAGTGATACAATACAGTAGCGTGAGGCCACAATATATAGTGCTGCCCTGACGAAGCTGCTGCGATAAGCGTGGGGAAACCGAGAGATCGAGCAATGAGTGATACAATACAGAAGTGTGTACCAACGATATATAGTGCTGCCCTGACCAAGCTGCTGTGATACGCGTGGGGAGCAATGAGTGATACAATACAGAAGTGTGTACCCACAATATATAGTGCTGCCCTGACGAAGCTGCTGCGATATGCGTGGCGACACCAAGGGATCGAGCAATGAGTGATACAATACAGAAGTGTGTACCCACAATATATATAGTGCTGCCCTGAAGAAGCTGCTGGGATACGCGTGGGGACACCGAGTGATCAAGCAATGAGTAATACAATACAGAGCCGTGTACCCACAATATATAGTGCTGCCCTGAGGAAGCTGCTGCGATATGCGTGGCGACATCGAGGGATCGAGCAATGACTGAAACAATACAGTAGTGTGAGGCAACAATATATAGTGCTGCCCTGACGAAGCTGCTGCCATACGTGTGGGGACACCAAGGGATCGAGCAATGAGTGATACACTACAGAAGTGTGAGGCCCCAATATATAGAGCTGCCCTGAGGAAGCTGCTACGATAAGTGTTGGGACACTGAGGGATCGAGCAATAAGTGATACAATACAGAAGTGTGTACCCCCAATCTATAGTGCTGCCCTGACAAAGCTGCTCCCATACGTGTGGGGACACCAAGGGATCGAGCAATGAGTGATACACTACAGAAGTGTGAGGCCCCAATATATAGAGCTGCCCGGACGAAGCTGCTGCAATACGTGTGGGGACACCGAGGGATCGAGCAATAAGTGATACAATACAGAAGTGTGTACCCACAATCTATAGTGCTGCACTGACGAAGCTGCTGCTATACGTGTGGGGACACCAAGGGATCGAGCAATGAGTGATACAATACAGAAGTGTGTATCCCCAATATATAGAGCCGCCCTGAGGAAGCTGCTATGATAAGTGTTGGGACACCGAGGGATCGAGCAATAAGTGATACAATACAGAAGTGTGAGGCCCCAATATATAGAGCCGCCCTGAGGAAGCTGCTATGATAAGTGTTGGGACACCGAGGGATCGAGCAATAAGTGATACAATACAGAAGTGTTAGGCCCCAATATATAGAGCTGCCCTGACGAAGCTGCTGCGATACGTGTGGGAGGGAGTGCACATCCTGACACACCTGACTCAGGGCTTCAGGCTGACAAACTGGCTGGCAGTGAAAGAGGACATACCCAAATGTGGACCCAAACTGGCTGGCAGCGAAAGAGGACATACCCAAATGTGGACCCAAACTGGCTGGCAGCGAAAGAGGACATACCCAAATGTGGACCCAAACTGGCTGGCAGCGAAAGAGGACATACCCAAATGTGGACCCAAACTGGCTGGCAGCGAAAGAGGACATACCCAAATGTGGACCCAAACTGGCTGGAAGTGAAAGGGTTAACAGATAGTAGATGTGTCCGTGTTCCCAGAGGACATACCCAAATGTGGACCCAAACTGGCTGGCAGCGAAAGGGTTACAGATAGTAGATGTGTCCGTGTTCCCAGAGGACATACCCAAATGTGGACCCAAACTGGCTGGCAGCGAAAGAGGACATACCCAAATGTGGACCCAAACTGGCTGGCAGCGAAAGAGGACATACCCAAATGTGGACCCAAACTGGCTGGCAGTGAAAGGGTTAACAGATAGTAGATGTGTCCCTGTTCCCAAAGGACATACCCAAATGTGGACCCAAACTGCCTGGCAGTGAAAGGGTTAACAGATAGTAGATGTGTCCCTGTTCCCAAAGGACATACCCAAATGTGGACCCAAACTGGCTGGCAGTGAAAGGGTTAACAGATAGTAGATGTGTCTGTGTCCCCAGAGGACATACCCAAATGTGGACCCAAACTGGCTGGCAGCGAAAGAGGACATACCCATATGTGGACCCAAACTGGCTGGCAGCGAAAGGGTTAACAGATAGTAGATGTGTCCCTGTTCCCAAAGGACATACCCAAATGTGGACCCAAACTGGCTGGCAGCGAAAGAGGACATACCCATATGTGGACCCAAACTGGCTGGCAGCGAAAGGGTTAACAGATAGTAGATGTGTCTGTGTCCCCAGAGGACATACCCAAATGTGGACCCAAACTTGCTGGCAGCGAAAGGGTTAACAGATAGAAGATGTGTCCCTGTTCCCAAAGGACATACCCATATGTGGACCCAAACTGGCTGGCAATGAAAGGGTTAACAGATAGTAGATGTGTCCGTGTTCCCAGAGGACATACCCAAATGTGGACCCAAACTAGCTGGCAGTGAAAGGGTTAACAGATAGTAGATGTGTCCGTGTTCCCAAAGGACATACCCAAATGTGGACCCAAACTGGCTGGCAGCGAAAGGGTTAACAGATAGTAGATGTGTCCCTGTTCCCAGAGGACATACCCAAATGTGGACCCAAACTGGCTGGCAGTGAAAGGGTTAACAGATAGTAGATGTGTCCGTGTTCCCAAAGGACATACCCAAATGTGGACCCAAACTGGCTGGCAGCGAAAGGGTTAACAGATAGTAGATGTGTCTGTGTCCCCAGAGGACATACCCAAATGTGGACCCAAACTGGCTGGCAGCGAAAGGGTTAACAGATAGTAGATGTGTCCATGTTCCCAAAGGACATACCCAAATGTGGACCCAAACTGGCTGGCAGCGAAAGAGGACATACCCATATGTGGACCCAAACTGGCTGGCAATGAAAGGGTTAACAGATAGTAGATGTGTCCGTGTTCCCAGAGGGCATACCCAAATGTGGACCCAAACTGGCTGGCAGTGAAAGGGTTAACAGATAGTAGATGTGTCCGTGTTCCCAAAGGACATACCCAAATGTGGACCCAAACTGACTGGCAATGAAAGGGTTAACAGATAGTAGATGTGTCCGTGTTCCCAGAGGACATACCCAAATGTGGACCCAAACTGGCTGGCAGCGAAAGGGTTAACAGATAGTAGATGTGTCCCTGTTCCCAGAGGACATACCCAAATGTGGACCCAAACTGGCTGGCAGTGAAATGATTAACAGATAGTAGATGTGTCCGTGTTCCCAGAGGACATACCCAAATGTAGACCCAAACTGGCTGGCAGCGAAAGGGTTAACAGATAGTAGATGTGTCCGTGTTCCCAGAGGACATACCCAAATGTGGACCCAAACTGGCTGGCAGTGAAAGGGTTAACAGATAGTAGATGTGTCCGTGTTCCCAGAGGACATACCCAAATGTGGACCCAAACTGGCTGGCAGTGAAAGGGTTAACAAATAGTAGATGTGTCCGTGTTCCCAAAGGACATACCCAAATGTGGACCCAAACTGGCTGGTAGTGAAAGGGTTAACAGATAGTAGATGTGTCCGTGTTCCTCACCAGAATTTTCACTGTCCTTTTCCCTGGGGCATTTCAATTTAGGATGCCCGGCTGTGTGAAACTCCCAGATTGCCCACACAACTCACCTCTCCGCTGATCCCAAGGCGCATGCACAGCTCTCTTGCATGGCATGAAGCAATGTTTTGAACAGAGAGATGGAACAGCGGCATCCCCAGCCTCCTTGTGGTCTGTGGCACTCAGATGGGTTAGGGCAGGAGCAGGCCTCAGCTGCAGGGAGGCCGACCATTATCTGACAACACCAAGCGTGGGAGTGCCAGAAAGGTAAGTGTGGGCCATTGCCACTCAGTGGGGCATCCCAAATCGTCCCCTTAGTTAACACTGCAGGTCCACTATTAAGATATAAAGCCCATAAGCACACATGCACACACTGTGCAATTAGAGAATAAACCTTTAATGACATGAATGAATGAGAGGACAGCAGACACACCGCAGATCAGCAGATGGAGGCTGTAGAATGGATGACAGGAGCTCAGCTCACACACACACACACAACACAACACACACACGTCTTCCAGCTCAGGCAGACAAGCAGAAGTGCAGGAAATGATGAGCTCGGCGATCGATCCTCAGGCCTGCTCTGCATTCTGCTTGTGCTGCCTGAGCTGGAGGAGGATCCATCAATGTTTTGCTTTCGATCTCCCCTCACATCGCCTGCGCTGCTCAGCTGATGGTGGCGGAGGGAGGAGAACTCAGCGCGGGTGACAGGTGAGGACCCCGCCGGGGGATGGGGATGCGATCGGGTGACAGGTGAGGACCCCGCCAGGGGATGGGGATGCGATCGGGTGACAGAGGAGACTTTCTGCCGATGGCGGAGGAAGGTTTTAGCTGTTACATGGTCTGAGAATGGGGAGCGATGGGGAAAACACACGCTGACTTCCTAAACCCGCCATAATAATAATTAGTATTAGTAGTAGTAATTGGGCTCTTATCAAATCCCGGGCTGCGGCCTAGTATTTCTGGGTGATTTGTGTACCACAGCTGTTGTTTGTGAGGGGGATGTGACGTCAGTTGGAGGCGGAGTCGAAATGCTGGGCTGGGACGTCAGTTGGAGGCGGAGTCTAAATGCTGGACCGTTGCTAGGGAGCGTCAGACCTGGTGGGGAATTGCCGTTGCAAGGACAGCACCTGGTCGCTCTCTGAGCATTTCTGAAAGGCGACTTTTAGAGTCTTTTTTTTATTTTCTTACTGATCCTGACCTGCTCTTTATGGATTTTTCCATGGAGAATGCAAAAGATTTTTCTCTTGAGGGCACTCTAACACCTCAATGCCCTACCTCACATACCCGACCGGATATGCCTGCAGAACCGGCAGCGGAGACCTGGACCACTGCAGACATTAAATCTTTTGAGCAGTATGTGGCTTACATGTCCCAAACATGGGCCGAATGCACTGGGGCCGGCGCTGCTGTGACATATTTCCAGGACATTACTGAGGAGGAGCCGGCAGACAATGCCATCGGAGGAGCCGGCGGACCGCTAGAACATGTCCTTGCTGAGTCTGCAGCCTGTGAGCCTATCACCATGGAGAAACCGAGGCTGCCGAGGCGCAAGCGAATGAAAAAACCCCGAAAACGAGCATCTTTCAGCAGTGCAAATGAGGAGCCGGCAAGCCACCACCTTGTGCCGGCATCCTCTGCCCCTGAAGAAGACATACCTGAGGAGGAGCCGGCAGACAGTGCCATCGGAGGAGCCGGCGGACCGATAGAACATGTCCTCGCTGAGTCTGCAGCCTGTGAGCCTATCACCATGGAGAAACCAAGGCTGCCGAGGCGCAAGCGAATGAAAAAACCCCGAAAACGAGCATCTTTCAGCAGTGCAAAGGAGGAGCCGGCAAACTGCCACCTTGAGCCGGCATCCTCTGCCCCTGAAGAAGACATACCTGAGGAGGAGCCGGCAGACAGTGCCATCGGAGGAGCCGGCGGACCGATAGAACATGTCCTCGCTGAGTCTGCAGCCTGTGAGCCTATCACCATGAAGAAACCAAGGCTGCCGAGGCGCAAGCGAATGAAAAAACCCCGAAAACGAGCATCTTTCAGCAGTGCAAAGGAGGAGCCGGCAAACTGCCACCTTGAGCCGGAATTCTGTGCCCCTGAGGAGACGGCAGACCTCAAAGGGCCAATGCACCATGTGTTGGAAGCACCTTTCCAACCTATTATCGAGGAGCTGGCAGAATGTGAACTTGAAATGGAGGACTTGAGCCAGCAGACCGAGGAGGAGACAACTGACAATGCCTTTGGGGACATGGAACATTCGCTTGAGGATCTGCCAGACCTTACCACCAAGGAGTCGGCAGACGATGCCCCCGAGCATTTACCAGACTTTAAATTAGAGCCAGTTGTCTCAGTACCAATTCTTGTGGAGGTCCAGGTCATGCTCCCTCCACAGAACATTATTGAAATAGACAATGTGCTGGAACTAATGCCTGAGACGCCTGAGCCAGACTCGGAAGAACAGGATCCAGTTGTGACTAAACCACCATCAAAATCACGCTGGAAAATCCTGAGAAACCTGACAGCCAGTATTTTTACGAAGGACAACAAAGCAAAACCGAGCATTGAATCTGAAGAAGAGGAGGAGCCCAAAAAGTCCTCTAGACGATGCTGCCTGAGAAAGCTACTTTGCTTCAAATTAACCTGAAGCTCCTCCTTCCCCTTCCCTTCCCTTGTTTGTGAGGGGGGGCTGTGACATCAATTGGAGGTGAAGTATAAATACTGGACTGCTGCTAGGGAGCGTCAGACCTGGTGGGGAATTGCCTTTGCAAGGACAGCACCTGGTCTCTCTCTGAGCATTTCTAAAAGGCGACTTTTACTGATCCTGACCTGCTTTTTATGGATTTTTCCATGGAGAATGCAAAAGATTTTTCTTTTGAGGGGGCTCTATCACCTCAATGCCCTACCTCAATTACCCGACCGGATATGCCTGCAGAACCGGAAGCGGAGACGAGGACCACTGCAGAGATTAAATCTTTTAAGCGTTATGTGGCCGAGTACACTGCGGTCGGAGCTGCTATGACATTTTTCCAGGACATTCCTGAGGAGGAACCGGCAGACAATGCCATTGGAGAAGCCGGCGGACCGATAGAACATGCCTCGCTGAGCCAACAGAAGTGATGAATTATACGGAGCCGCCGAGTTGGCAGCCTATGGACCTGAGCCAACTATCACCATTGCTTGACGAAAGGTGTGTGATATATCCGAAAGCAACACCGCACTGCCCTTGCCGAGTTGGCAAAGAAGGTGAGTTTTTGTGGGTTTTGGTCCACTTTAAGGCTTCTTATATTTGTATGTGGGGTATTTCATCATCACTGTAATATCATGTATGTATATATTTATATAGGAGCTGGATTTTTTTATTGCAAGGGAGAGACATGATGGTTATATTACAGCTGATTCAGCACCGTGGCAATGTTTTTTTTCTCTCATTTTTGTGTGGAAATGTTTTTTGGCTTGATTTGTTATTTCTTGCTGCAGTTCAGCACCATTTTTAGCTGTGTGAATTTTTTTAAAATGTGCACAGCTAAAAATGGTGCTGAATTACATTGTGGATGAAAAGTGTTTGTGCTGTATCTGCCCTATTGTGCAATGAGCCATTTTATCTTTAGTTCTGCTTTAATTATACAAATCAATGCATACAGCAAAAATGTAATAGGAATGCCTCTAACTACAATGGCAGAACATGCTTGGTCATCAGTAAATTCATGTTATGGTTCTTGAGATTTGTGAACTTTTACTCTGTGAGCTGGGAACTTGACCAACAGGTCTCCTAATCCTTGGTGCAGCACGGGAGGAACTGGCTGGTTACTTATTCGCCCCCTATTCTTCCTGTTCAAGATGGCCGTTCCCAGGTCTCATCGTGCCGAGAGAAGGGTGCTGGACCACGAGCAAGATATGGCTTTTTTATTCCTTGTAACCTGGTCCCTGCCAGGGGAGGGTAGCTGAGGGAAGGGGTCTGCTTTATAGTGCACCAAATCTGAGACTAGTCTAAAAGACTCCTGGGCTGGGTGAAAGCCCTCCCCAGGGGCATCCCGATTTGACAGTGTGGTGGGAGGAAGAGTTATTTTATAGCCGGACTTACTGTTGGTTGGAATGAGAGCCAAAGGGACCCAGTGGCAACAATTAGCCATTAAGCAGCCGACTTGATGCCTGTCCCATGTGCCTCTCCTCTATTTTTAGTAGCACAGGGTAGAATCAGTAGCAGGACTCTGCAGAAAATGTGCATTATTTTTATTTATATTTTATTTCTCCAGGACCCTGCAAGAAAGTTGTCTTACTTTGCAAGCCCAGCCAGCCACAGTGGTTCTACAGCTCTCTCTGACTGCCGCCGAGCATGGACAAGACTCATAAATCTGCTTTATGACACGTCCCTTCCAGCCGAGCTATAACCAAGATATTGAAGCGAAACATCAGTTTCCCTTAGAATCACAAAGGTATTTACTATATATATATTCAGAGATTTTCAGATGCAAATGGCTCATTTTTACTGCTCCTATAAGGTGGTATTAGGTGGTAGAAAGTTAATGTGTGCCTGCACAGGGGCTTTAAAATATAGGGGAGCAATAAATAACTATTATATTTAGAACATGGTTTTCATTATTATAGTAGACATTCAATAACTAGTCAGAAACCTTTGCTTCATAGAGCATGAATATTAAATTCCATATAATGGTGTCAGTGGAGGGGCTGTTTATACTGCAGGGTTGCTGGACCATCTTGTAAGGGGGTAGGGGGTGAGTAAAGCCTTTCTGCAGCAGCTTCTCTGGTGTGGCAGCGAGACAACACAGACTATTCCAAAGGTGAGTTCTATTTTACCCCCGGGGCTCAAAGCATTCGCCTGGCTGATGAAGCTGTGCCCATCATTATGTGACCCCCGAGCAATTCCCCCTCAACTAAAGGGTTGATTCAACACCATGAGAATTTTTCTACCATCAGACTCACAGAGAGAGAGAGAAGCTCCGCCCCCTCGGAGGAAACACAAAACTGAACAGTGGTTAAACATAGAAACATAGAAACATAGAAGGTTGACGGCAGAAGGAGACCATACGGTCCATCTAGTCTGCCCTTATGTGTATACTGTATGTACTCTTTATCTTAGGATAGATGTGTGCTTATCCCAGGCATGTTTAAATTCAGTGACTGTTGATTTTTCAACTACCTCTGCTGGAAGTTTGTTCCAAGCATCTACTACTCTTTCTGTAAAATAATATTTTCTAACATTGATCCTGATCTTCCCCCCGACTAGCTTCAGGTTGTGCCCCCTTGTTCTATCATTAAGTTTCTTCTTAAAAACACTTCCCTCCTGAACCTTATTCAATCCTTTCACATATTTAAAGGTCTCAATCATGTCCCCCCTCTCCCTTCTTAAAAGCCCCACCCCTTCCTCCCCACCTCAGTTCTTTCTGTTTCCTCCCTGGGAACCACAGGACAGTTAGACTACAGCCTGTTTGTTATTTTAGGTTGCTGTTTTCTGCTCCAGGAGACACCTGGAGAAGCCTTCTCAGCCTGGAATCTTTTGGGTTTAGCTCACACGAGGTTTATCCTGATGAAGTGGCTGGGCACTTAGGATTCCACGCAACATGTGGAATCCTACCTCCTGTTTTAGGGGACGGCAGGGTACCATCTGCTTGGGCTTCACATTGTAGGTTATTTTAATTTGCATATTTTGCACATATTTCCTTAGCACTTTAATAGCACTGTAGCACTTTCTGTATCTGAATCATGTTTAGCACTTAGTAGATATTAGTATCAATTTGTGATTGGGTGATTATTAAGGATCATATTATTTAGTTTAGTGTTTTTCGCCCAGAGGTTGGTCACCTGCCATGAAATTATGTATGTGTGTGGGTGGATGTTTTTTATGATGTAATGAATGAATTTTTATTAATAGACTAATTTGATGAATTTCACTTGATTGTATCTATTTGAGGGCTCTTTGGTGCAGTGGGCTGTTTCCCTGGCGGTTGCTGGAGCCACAATATAGTGCATTTTTCTGAGTATCCTTTTAAGGGAACTGCCATTTCAGCACATAACCTTCTTACTATATAATTGTGGATTGGTGGTGCATTGGATAATCTTTGGGTACCCGAGGTTTAAAGGCGGCCAGGGCAGTCCCACATAGTATTTTTTTCTGACACAGCATTAGTTCTGCGCTGTCCCTTTAGGACCACTTCCACCATTTCACTCATTTCACAGCAGAGTTTTTAAATTGTATTTTTCTGCAGTACTCGCTTGATCTCTGAGGATCTGAGCCTGGGTCTCTTTCCTTGTCGCCGCTAGTTTTTTTAATTTTATTGGGCGTGGCTGCTGACCAGCGGCGCGCAGATGTCCCTTCCGGGCGCAGACTTTGTTACATGTGGGCGACCCAGAGGTGTAAGAGCTTATTCTCCTTTGCAGCCCGAGAAGCAGTGGGTGCAGCGACCGCAGCAACAGGGGCAGCACAGCAGTGACACCCACGGCAAGGTAAACGACATTGACCTCCAACATCTTTCGGCTGACTCTCACACCCAGCCATTCAGATGATTGGGGATGGGAATGTGCCCTCAGCCAAAGGGAAACCTATAGATTTGCTTCCCTAATGCTGGCACCTTTGAGTAAACCGAGTCGTATGTCAGCAGCATGGGGCGCTGATTGGACGAGAGCCTGCGCATGCACCATGTGACCAGGGAAAGATACGTTTTTACTTGCGATTTGGAGGGAATTCACACAATGAGGCACCCCAAATCAGGATGCCCACGGGGCAAGACGCAGGACTTAAGATAATGAGATTATGTTTTGTTTTAAATTGCCCCCCCCCCCCCCCGGCAACTAGTTAAGCAAAAGAAGGCACACTCAAATGATATAGAAATGTACAGAAACCTAAAAAATGTATGCAGCTTCCTGGGTGCACTCCTACACTCCCAAGGCATCACATCAATATAGTTACAGTGCACCCCTAAAGTTTATTATAATAATGCATAAAGTTTTGTTACTGTATAGCAATGCATTAAATAATCATGCATAGATTCAGTGTACAATTTAAAAAGTCACCAAGTGGCCTAAGAACACCATAAGGCAAACACGATTACACAGAGAAATATACATAAATACTCTAGATACCCAATCCCTTATTGTAGCTGACACAATAAAATGAAACAGTTAAAGCCCATTTATTGCAATGTAGAGGGGCGTGGCAGCGCCATGTGACTGGTGGCGGGGGCGTCACCATGGCGGACGGACCCAGGAAGAGAGCGTACGACAAGTGAGAGGAGCGTGGTGATCGGCTGGGCTGCGCTGGATGTGGGTTAAACAATGAAGTAAGCCCTGCAGCCCCGGACTAGCAGAAATGGTCTAAGTGGGTCTTAAGGTGAGCATAGCTTTTTTTTTTTTTCTTATGGCTCAAAAATGATTTTAACAAGATGCTAACAATAAAATGCACAAAATAGAATAATGATAGCACCATTTTATATAGCGCCATCAGGCTGCTTTCACACCAGGGAAATTGCGGAGCATTTATGATCTAATCACCAGTGAAATGCTGCCCATAGCAATCTCGGGGCGCAGTCACCTACGCATTTCGCGTTTGCAGAGAGAGCTCTTCTCGTTGCAAAAGCTGGGCTAGTGATTCCACTCCACGTGAATGTAAAGCGCCAAAAATACTGGCGAACCAGCAGGTTTCAAAGCATGGACCAAAGGCTGGGATAGTTTGGTAACTGTGGCTACTTTAAAGTGAAGCAACCACCTATCTACAGTTTATAGGACTCTAGGACCGATGATCTCCTCTTTTGGATCGGTTCAGCACTGTGAGTAAATACATTTGCACATGGGTTTTCTTCAGTAAAATTTTTATTTGGAACTAATGTGTGCATTGAGCCAGATCACACTCGCACATTTACTCAAATTTACTCATTTACTACTGTAATTGCATGTGACTCAGGGAGTGTTTTGCAAGGGCGGGGGGGTTGTTGAGCCATCAATTTACTATTGCTTATGGGGCCACGGCTGAATCGAGCCTATTGTGGGGGTTCTTATAGAACAACATACAATTCAATACTAATAACACAGTACATGTGGCACATAAAGGGACAACACTGCCGTATCACCAAAATTATTGTGAGGCTTCTTGATTTAATGCCTGGCATACTCGTGTCACCGGCGATTCCGCAGTGGATGTGTGAGCTCCATCCCCCCAGTCATACAGCAGGCTGCATACTCATGAGACCTCATCCACCAGATATGGATTAAACTTTAGCCCAGTTGTTTTCGTGTTCCTGCCCAGGTAGGAGCCAAACCCCTAGCTCCTGAACTAAAAGGTTTAGGTAAGTATCTGGTGCTGTGGGTTTGAGGCAGGCAAACTCATTTCTTGGCTCTGGATCTGGGATACCCCCAGTGGACTGACCAGATTTCCATTCCTTGACCATTGATTCCTTGATTCACTGACCGTTAATGGCAGGGGGGTAAGCGGTGCTGTGCTTTTACTAAGGATGATCTTCTAGAGAAAGCTGGGATTGCGCCCCCCCCCCCCCCCATCTGCTGCGAGAGTCAGGAAGGTCTCTACCCCCCCGTTCTGTCATCTCCCCCTTCCCATTCACCCCCGCCACCTGGGATGTGTCCATTCGTCGGGCAGGAGGGAGGGTGGCTGAGGACACTTCGGCAGCGACGCTTGCTGCTGTTTGGAGGACAGGCTGGAGTCTGGAGGGCTTCGGAACATTCGCGCTCTGGATGGTCTCTACCAACTCTTTGCATTTTCCTGCCCCTGGCAGATGGGGACTCGACATTTTTTATAACCTTTTTTTTTTTTATATGTTCTTATGCAGCAAAGTGCAGGTTGTAGATCAGGTGGGGTACAGGTAGGTCTTCAGTGCTGTTGGAGAACCTTAGGTACCACCAGTGTTACATTTACCACAGGTTGAGAACCCCTGATTCAGGGTATTACCTATGGTAATGCTGGTAGTTCATTCCTTGTTCATTATACAGTCGGGAAGACAATCTGGTTTAGCCTGCACCTGACCAAGTGCGATTGGCTGTGTGCACTTGACTGTGGTGAATTCTGGCTTTTTGTTCTTTTTAAACCTTCTAAGGGAACGTAACTTTGTATTACCCTCTCTATTGTCTTTATTTGTGCTCCCACCATTCTTATAAGGAGCTATTTATTCAGACAAGCTTCCAGGAGTCACCTATTTTTTACCTGTTACAGTTACCTGCTTTATGCACTTTAGAATCGGTAACTTTGAGTGGACATTTTAATTAGAGTGGCCTTTATTCTGGCTAGTCATGTGGCTGTAGTATCTTACTATACATCAAGGGTAGGATAAGATTATCCACCTGGTTCTTCCGATTTGTCCTCCCTTTGGCCTAGCATCAGCTCCCAGGATCTTTGCCAAGGTTCTGGCCGATCCTCTGGCGTATTTTAGGTAAAGAGAGATCGGGATCATAGCTTGTTTGGACGATCTGCTACTCTTTGCCCCAAGCTGTGGATCCCTCCAGGAAGCAGTGTTTGCGCACCAGTCGGATGGCCCCAGTGCGTCAAGCCATGAGGCTCTTGGGGCTTTCTGACCCCAGCCCTTCCCAGCAGTAAGGTTGGGTCAGCTACTCTCAAGGTAGTTTGTTTCCAGTTTCCGGGGGAGGGGCGTTAGTTCCAGTGACGTGTACGCTGGATCCGGATGTGGCAACCCCGCCTCCACCAGGGGCAATTCTGGTTTATGGAAGGCTTTTCAGACCTCTGCATGCTTTCGGGAAGATGCTGCTCCTGCGCGCTCGTCAGGACCAGGAAAGGCACTGTCAGGGGAATACCTGATGGGCCTCCACGTGGTTCATGGCGGGTGACAGTGCTTCGGAGGGGGTAAGTCGGTTAAAAGGACCCCTCTAGCCAGGAATCTTAAAGGATGTTTTTGTTCCCTCTTATTTCATAGGCCAAGGAGCCCAAAGTCAAGGAGGCCAAAGCCAGGAAAGATCCCAGAAGGTATTCTAAGGAATCTAGGGGTCATAAGGAGCCCAGGGACTTGAAAGAGCCCAGGTATACTAGAATGGGTTAAGCTGGATCCTGCACCATTTATCAGGCCCCCTTACCGGAGGGCTTTTGTCATGGAGGGGGGCAATTTCCAGTGTATGTTAAAGAACTTTTTTGAATCTTTTGACTCCAGAATGGCTTATTCATTTGAGTTTTTCAAGGACTGTTTTGTCCAAGCAACCTCGGGCAGGTCTGACGCTGGCCCGTCCAAATCCAGACAGGGTTCTTTGGATGGGTAGGAGGAGAAGGGGGCTTCCTCAGATGAATCATTTCATTCTACAGTAACTGGGAGCAGTGCGGATGTTTCTTTGTCTGAGCATTCAGCTAGATTTTTCCCTAGAGGATGTTCCCGGATCCCATCAGAGGAATTAATTAGGTCTTCTCTGAATATTGAGAATTAGAATAGACCCCTTTTAGTGCAGGATTCCCTTTAAAGAGGCCTGCTTGAGAAAAAGGATCCGTGTTTTCCGATTCACCAATCGATAAAAGATGTCATGGCTAGGGAATGGAGGACACCTTAATCCAGGTTTTTCATTCCTAAGTCCCTCCTTTGAGGACATGGGCTCTCTTAGAGATCCTTTAGATAAATAGTCGGATATTCTTCTAAAAAGAGCCTGGGATACTCTTCTTCTTTTTTGCTCAAACCACTGCTAGTAACTGACTGTATTAGCAGAGTTTCAGCGTTTTGGATTGATAAGGTCAACAATGGGATTTCTGGGGATGCCCCCTTTGACTCCTCCTCCCATTTTCAGTTGTTTTCGTGTCCCTCCTTGGGATAGGAGCCGGACCACTGCTCCTGAACCATGTGGGTTTAGGTAAGTAACTGGCGCTATGGGCTTGGACAGGCAGGTCCATTTCTCGGTCCTGGAGGCAGAAAAACAGCCAGGGGCCCAGGATAGCCCCACAAACTGGAACAGTGTTATATTCTTTGATCCCCAGACCTTGTTGGGACAAAGGGGGGTAAGCAGTGTTTTCCCTCTGGCCAGTCCCATTTCTTATTTTTTCTTCCTCCCCTTCTTTGGGCCTCCATGAATCTGTTCAGTCTTTGTGTACAAATAGGATGGCCCGTGCATCAGGCCATGAGCCTTTTGAGTTTTTTTTTTTTTTGGCCCCTAGCCTTTCCAGCAGTAAGGTGGGGTCAGCTATTCTCAGGGTCTCTCAAGCTTCATATCTTGAGCACCTGGGACAAATCTCTGGAATTCCTGGTAGATGTGAATTTCCCCGACTTGGTGAAGAAGTCACTGAAATGATGGGTGTGCGAGGACAGATTTTGTCACATTTTTTTTTAGTCCCATGGACTAAACTGTTAAAACAGTCGCCTCCTCATGAATTTGGGCAGCCCATTACGGGGTGTTTTGATCAAGTGGGTGCACTGAGGGGGGGCCCTGGAGTTGAATCTCAGGCTGGTTTTCGTGTTTCTTCCATTTAAGATGCTTCCTCAATTATTAGTCACAATCCTAGATTTGCTGTAATGTTAGGTGGAGTAACCTTTTTATTGGCAATTCAGAGCAATGCTTTGGTCTTTGGCAGAAGCAATGGTCTTTCTGAGAATGAATCAGATAGGTATTGTAGCATTTCTGGACGACCTTTTACTTTTCGCACCATCGAGAGCGCTGTTGGAGAACAATGTGAGGAGAACATTGGCTTTCCTGTTGGAGTTAGGATGAATCGTAAACAGGGAAAAGTCGAGTTTGTCTCCATAGACATCTTGCATATATCTAGGTTATCTGAACAACAGTCTAAAGGAGAGGACATTCCTTCCTCCTCCAAAGATTCAGAAAATTGTCTCCCTCGCCTCTCAGATCCAGGAAAAGCCAGGAATGTCTCAGAGACAAATTTTGGTTTTGTTGGGACTTATGAAGTCCGCCATCCCAGAGGTCAGTTGGGCCCAATTTCAATCAAGGACTCTTCAGGACTTCTTTCTAAGTACTTGGAACAAAGATCCAGAGTCATTGGACACGATGACGACTCTCCCAGAGCAGGTTTGTGCCTCCCTGCAATGGTGGTTGGTTCAGGAAAACCTAGCCATGGGGAGGCCATGGCATCAGACAGACCCTATCCAGATCACAATAGATGCAAGTGCTTGGGGATGGGGCGCCCACATGATGCATTGTCAGATTTAGGGCATTTGGTCGGACTTTGGTCGGCTCTGCAGAGCTGAAAGCTGTGCAATTGGCTCTAGAACACCTCGAGAAGAAGTTACTGGATTAGGATGTACTAATTGTTTCAGACAATGCCACGGTGGTAGCATACCTCAACCATTAGGGCGGCACAAGGTCAGTGGAGTTGATGTCTCTCTCCAGGACTATTTGCGGCAGGATGGAAGGAGTGGTAAAGTCCCTAAGAGCTATTCATATCAAGGGACAGTTGAATGTGCTAGCAGATCTACTCAGTCGGGTGCAGCTGAGACAATTGGAATGGGAGCTGAACCAGAGAGTCTAGGAGCAGTTAGTAGATCTCTGGGGTTCACCAGAGATAGATCTGTTTGCCACGAGAAGAAATTCCAAATGCCAAAACTTCTTCTTGCTTCATCAGGGCCAGGGAGCTCTAGCGGAGGATGCCCTGTCCCAGCATTGGGGGAGGTTCAATGCTCTCTTGAGTCTTAAGGAAAATAAAGATGGAACGAGCAAGAGTGATTCTAGTTGCTCCTTATTGGCCCAGGAGTTTATGGTTTTCTCTACTGAGTCAGATGGCGGTAAGTCCACCCCTTACGCTTTCTATATCAGTTTATCTGCTTCATCAGGGGCCCATATTCCACCCCCAGGTCCAGAACCTCCATCTGACAGCCTGGATCCTGAATGGGGCCTGCTAAGAAGCAAGGGCCTGTCTAGCAGTGTTATTAAAACTCTGCTTCAGAGCAGAAAACTGGTAACCCGTAAGATCTACAGAAAGGTCTGGAAGAGATTTTCCTTCTTTTGTAGAAGCCATAATCTGTTTCTATCAGATTTGGCAGAAGTAATGGAATTTTTGCAGGAGGGGGCAGAAATGGGATTGGCTATAAGTACCCTAAAGATTCAGGTGGCAGCGCTGTGAGTATTTTTGGACAGAAGGCTTCGAGCAGATGATCTAGAGGAAGACCAGTGAATCCCAAGGCTTTCCGCTTTGGGATTTATTATTTTGCCCAGTGGACTGACTAGGGCTCCATTTGAGCCTATTTCCGAGTCAGCAGTTTAGTTGAATTTGCCTTTATTCTAGCAATCACGTCAGCTAGAAGAATCAGTGACCTACAGGCTTTGTCCATTAAGAAACCGTACTTCTGAGTATTTCCAGATCATCTCACAATCAGACCGGATCCCTTCTACTTGCCTAAGATTGCTTCAGAGTTTCACAGGTCCCAGAAGATCTATCTCCGTGGCTCAGGCCGGAAGATATTGGGGATCAGCAAGAGATGCAGTTCTTAGATGCCAGGAGGATTTTATAAATGTATTCGGATCGTTCAGCTGGGTGGAGGAAGTCTGATCATTTATTGTTAGCATTCTCCAGAAAGAGTAGAGGGCCTGTATAGCTAGATGGATTAGGGAAGCCATTCAGTTAGCTTATGAATTTATAGGAAAGGAAGCTTCTAATATCTTTGAAAGCTCATTCTACTAGGGCAGTTTCTGCTTCTTGGGCTAATCAAGCAGGTGTATCACTGAAAGAAATTTGCAGAGCAGCAACTTGGGCTTCCCCACACATGTTTTGAGACACTACAGAGTGGATTTGTCGAGCAGGCTTTCGACAGAAAGATCCTTAAGATGATACCACATCCTGAGGTAGGACGCTACTATAATTACTCATTCATCATCGGCTGGGCCGTCATGGAGGACGTTTTGAGAAAACCCCAGCTTAGCTTAACGCTAATAGGTATTCCAGTAGTCCTCCAGGACGGCGCCCCACTTCCCTCCTAAAGACTTAAAGTGGACCAACACCCTCCAAAACAACATCGTTTTATTAGCTTTAATATAAAAAAACACTTACCTTTTGATGACTGTTGGAGCCGTCTGCTCCTCGCAACGCCTGTAATTTTAATATTTACCTCACCGGAAGTCCCACCCTCCAGGTCTTGTCCGCCGTCAATCACGCTTTTCCGTCATTTGCATATTTTGTCCGTGGAGCTTCTCCTCTCTTCTCTCGCGCAATTTTGCTGTGTCGTCTTGATGTCATCTGCGGGCGTGTCCTCGGGAGCGTGCACGTCTCCAAGCTCTATTTGTCTGTGATTGGTAGAGCTGTGCTCAGCCATGATTGGCTGCAGACACATGACTCCGCCTCCCCTCCTCTCACTCCCCTCCCTCCCTCCCTCCACTCATATTTTCAGCACCTTCCGTCTCGTCTCGTGCTGGTTGTAGGACAGGTGAGTTTTTACATTCCGGGTGTGTGTGTCTGTGTGTGTGTGTGTAGAAGTTTTGTATTTTATCAGCTGCTCCGCCGCCCGTCCTGCCTGGCCTCTGTCCCCCTGCTAGGTACTGAAGTTGGGCGAGACAGCGCAGCTGTGCGGGGAATATCTACCTACCCCCTCCCCCAACGCACGCTGCCTCGGCCACGCTGTCTCTCCTCCTGATCCCCCCCCCCCCCCGCTCAATGCCTCCTCCCCCCCCCCTCACCTTGATGCCCGTTCGCTGGCTGTGATGCTCCCGACGGCCGCCTCCAGCCACCTAATGCTGCATGGTCCTCCCAGCACAGGAGACATTCTCACTGTGTGTCATCTGTGCTGCTCGCTCTCTCCAGCCAGTCGGTGGGGAGTCAGAGAAGGAAGTAACGTGGGTGTGGGTCTGCATGGACGGTGTGTGTCTGCATGGATGGGGCTGGTGTGGGTCTGCATGGATGGGGCTGGTGTGGGTCTGCATGGATGGGGCTGGTGTGGGTCTGCATGGATGGGGCTGGTGTGGGTCTGCATGGATGGGGCGGGTGTGGGTCTGCATGGATGGGGCTGGTGTGGGTCTGCATGGATGGGGCTGGTGTGGGTCTGCATGGATGGGGCTGGTGTGGGTCTGCATGGATGGGGCTGGTGTGGGTCTGCATGGATGGGGCTGGTGTGGGTCTGCATGGATGTGGCTGGTGTGGGTCTGCATGGATGGGGCGGGTGTGGGTCTGCATGGATGGGGCGGGTGTGGGTCTGCATGGATGGGGCGGGTGTGGGTCTGCATGGATGGGGCGGGTGTGGGTCTGCATGGATGGGGTGGGTGTGGGTCTGCATGGATGGGGCGGGTGTGGGTCTGCATGGATGGGGCTGGTGTGGGTCTGCATGGATGGGGCTGGTGTGGGTCTGCATGGATGGGGCGGGTGTGGGTCTGCATGGATGGGGCGGGTGTGGGTCTGCATGGATGGGGCGGGTGTGGGTCTGCATGGATGGGGCGGGTGTGGGTCTGCATGGATGGGGCGGGTGTGGGTCTGCATGGATGGGGCGGGTGTGGGTCTGCATGGATGGGGCGGGTGTGGGTCTGCATGGATGGGGCTGGTGTGGGTCTGCATGGAATAGGTGTGTGTGTCTGTACGGATCGGTGGTGTGTTTGGTGGTGGGGGCAAATTCATTGTTGTATGTGTGCATGGGGGGGCGGGGGGGGGGGGATGGCGCATGACCAAACAGTGCCTAGGGCAGCCCTGGGAGTTGCACCTGCTTATTGGTGCTTCGGCTCTACATAGGTATCTGTCATCTCATTGTTTGTACCTGTCATCACTTTTCTCTGTGCCATTCTCAGTATCTGCCATCTCATACTCAGTATCTGCCATCACTCTCCTGTGCCATTCTCAGTATCTTTCATCGCTCTGCTCTATACTATTCTCAGTATCTGTCATCTCATTGTTTGTACCTGTCATCACTTTTCTCTGTGCCATTCTCAGTATCTGTCATCTCATACTCAGTATCTGCCATCAATCTCCTGTGCCATTCTCAGTATCTGTCATCGCTCTGCTCTATACTATTCTCAGTATCTGTCATCTCATTGTTTGTACCTGTCATCACTTTTCTCTGTGTCATTCTCAGTATCTGCCATTACTCTGCCCTATGTCATCACACTGCTCTGTGCCATTCTCAGTATCTGTCATCACTCTGCTCTATACTATTCTCAGTATCTGTCATCTCATTGTTTGTACCTGTCATCACTTTTTCTGTGTCATTCTCAGTATCTGCCATTACTTTGCCCTATGTCATCACACTGCTCTGTGCCATTCTCAGTATCTGTCATCACTCTGCTCTATACTATTCTCAGTATCTGTCATCTCATTGTTTGTACCTGTCATCACTTTTCTCTGTGCCATTCTCAGTATCTGTCATCTCATCCTCAGTATCTGTCATCACTCTGCTCTGTGCCATTCTCAGTATGTGCCATCACTCGGCTCTGTGTCATTCTCGGTATCTGCCATCACTCTCCTGTGTCATTCTCAGTATCTGTCATCGCTCTGCTCTATACTATTCTCAGTATCTGTCATCTCATTGTTTGTACCTGTCATCACTGTTCTCTGTGCCATTCTCAGTATCTGTCATCACTCTGCTCTGTGTCATTCTAAGTATCTGCCGTCTCATTCTCAGTATCTGTCATCTCATTTTCAGGTTCTGTCATCACTTTGCTCTGTGTCCTTCTAAGTATCTGCCATCTCATTCTCAGTATCTGTCATCTCATTTTATGGTTCTGTCATCACTTTGCTCTGTGCCATTCTCAGTATGTGCCATCTCATTCTCAGTATCCGCCACAGTGCCGCTGTAAAATTACCAAATCCTCAACCGGTCCACGGGTAAAAAAAGGTTGGGGAACACTGATATAGTGGACCAAAAACATGGACTTTCTGCATTTTATGAACAGAGTTATAAGTTGGGAAAAGTTTTCATGAAAAATACAGCAAGTCCAGTTGCTTCGTTTCTTCTCATGACGTCACCCGGGGGCGTGGCCTCTCACTGCTCTCGGGAGCGAGCTTGACTCCCTGGTGTATCTGCTACCTGGTCCAATGATTGATAGAATGTGCTGCAGCACCACAAGTCTCCGCTGGTGAGTGGGCAAGTATGTAGGTCGGTGGGTGGGTCAGTAGGCAATTGGATAGGTAGGTGGGTTGGTCAGCAGGCAGGTAGATAGGTAGGCTGATGAGTGAGTAAATTGGTGGGTAGGTGGTTGAGTTGGCAGGTTGGGTGGGTCAGTAGGAAGGTGGGCATTTGGGTCAGTAGGCAGGTAGATAGGTATGTGGGTGGGTCAGTAGGAAGGTGGGCATTTGGGTCAGTAGGCAGGTAGATAGGTATGTGGGTGGGTCAGTAGGAAGGTGGGCATTTGGGTCAGTAGGCAGGTAGATAGGTATGTGGGTGGGTCAGTAGGAAGGTGGGCATTTGGGTCAGTAGGCAGGTAGATAGGTATGTGGGTGGGTCAGTAGGAAGGTGGGCGTTTGGGTCAGTAGGCAGGTAGATAGGTATGTGGGTGGGTCAGTAGGAAGGTGGGCATTTGGGTCAGTAGGCAGGTAGATAGGTATGTGGGTGGGTCAGTAGGAAGGTGGGTGTTTGGGTCAGTAGGCAGGTAGATAGGTATGTGGGTGGGTCAGTAGGAAGGTGGGCATTTGGGTCAGTAGGCAGGTAGATAACGTGTTTCCCCGAAAGTAAGACACCGTCTTACTTTCTTTTTATCCCCAAAAGCCCCACTACGTCTTACTTGTAGTACTGCAGCATCTGTGTGGGTCAGACAAGTAAGGGTGCTGCAGTGGTTTACAGATGACACAAGGGCAGCATGGAGGGAGCCCCCGGCCCAAGCTGCCCCCCTCGTCATACCCCCTGCGTCCCCCTCACATCACCCACCTGCGATTTCCGCTGTGAATCCGTCTTCTCCCCCCGGCCTCTGACAGCACAGCACCAGCAGAGGGTCAGCCTGGCCCCCTGACGCCGCTCTCTCTCTCTCACACACACACGCGCGCACTTACCGGCACTTCCTGGGTGTTGCGCGATGGTCGGTGGGCGTGCCCCATGCGCAGGGATGATCTCCACGTCAGGCTCCTCGCAGCACCCGCAGCTGCAGTGAGAGCCTCTGCACCCGGCGCCGCTCGTCTTCTGCTCGCAGCCCCGGATCCACCGCCGCCTCTCCTCCTCTCAGGTAGGTCCCGTCGGCGCAGCCCCGTTCGACATCAATGTTATTTTCCCGAAAGTAAGACATACGTCTTACTTTCGGTGTACGGCTTATATTAGGCCAACCCTCTGAAACACCCCATACGTCTTACAAACGGGGGTGTCTTACTTTCGGGGAAACACAGTAGGTATGTGGGTGGGTCAGTTGGCTAGAGGATAGATAGGTGGGTCAATGGGCAGGTATATAGGCAAGTGAGTCTGTTGGCAGGTAAATTGGTGGTTAGGTCAATCAGCCAGTCAGGATGTGAACATTAACCCAAGGTGCCATTTTATTATCTATCTTATACCACAACAGCCAACATACCCCACTGGCATCACTGCTGATATGGGCCGTAGAATCCTGTTGTGAGCTGTCCTCGGCACTGTTCACCACTTGTCCTCATTGGCTCCAGTCCTCACAACCTCCTGGTGCTGTCCTTGGAGCCTCCAGTTGGTTGCTAGCCCAAGAGAAGAGTCTAGAGAATCTGGCCTCCAAACTGGGTCACCCTTGGAAATGATGCACCTTATCCAAGGAGGTCCAATTCTGAGCCCTGGTTCTCGGGGACCATGGTGGCAAGGAAGCCCAAACTTACACGGAGAGTCCCTCCACTGATTTTAGACACCAGCTCCAGCAAGCAACAGTACCAGGACTTTATGGTACTGCCTATTGGATCCACATGCACTTGCAGAGGCGCATAACTTCAGTCCTTCTCTTTCCAACGACACCCCCAATGAGTTTCTGGGTGGATAGGGGTCATTCAGACCATGCAGCGGTACCACAAAGTCCCAGTACCTCCAACTATAGGCCCAAAAATTGTTGGAGGCCCAGGGACGAGCGGTTCTTGCGTCCTGCCTGTAATCCAGTACTAATTCTCAGGTTCAGAAGGATTTTCCCATTCCAAATGGGGATGCTCCCGAAAGACTGAGGCTGCTGACCCTTAAATCTTATAGCCTACATGTAGGCTGATGGTTTATCCTTCCAGCAAGGAAGAAGAATTAGGGGTGAAATGTTTTCAACATACCATTTTGCTCTTAGGGGAGATCAGCTCAACTGTAATGGCCTGTCCCCTGAGCTAGCCTGTGCTGGAATAAAAGCGTATTGTTATTCCAATTCTTCTGATGCGTGGAGATGCTTTCACCCATGCTTCTACTGCTCCCCCACCATCCACCACACACATCCAGTTAGGTTGGTGCGGGAGGTGCATGCCATCGGGTGTTCAGGAATAAGGCAGTGCACACTCCGCATTCAAGGCAATCAGAACGCTTTGCTGAAGTATGTAATCCCAGCAAAGGGCTCAGATCAGACAGAAGCCTGCGCATGGCTCGTTGGACTGAGGAGTTGTTATTTGTCTTGTGTACCATTTCTTTTAGATTCTAGGGCATGCCTTAAAGTGGACCAACAACCATGATTTTGACTATCCTGGGTCTTGGTCCACTTTGGTGGGGCACCCCCGACCGGGTTGCCCCGCTGTGTGAAACCCCCCGAAAAACTCACCTCTCCCCGCGCCGACGGACAAGCGGCTCCTCCGCCGCCTCCCGCGCGTCCCTTTTGACGCGCGCCCGCCATTCGCAGACGGCGGGCGTGCGCACGCCTACAGGGGCGCGAGGGAGGCGGCGGCCGGCCGCCGCCGAAGATAAGGTAAGGAGTTTGGGGGGGTTTCACCCCGCGGGACATCCCGATCTCGGATGTCCCGCGGGGTGATCGGCCCGGGAATCTTATAGATTCCCGGGCCAATCATCCGTGGGTGTTGGTCCACTTTAATGAAGTTTGACCAGTGACTGCAGTTGGCAGCCCTGGCATGTAAAAGACTACAGGGCTGGCCGACTAGGTGCCACTGTGTCATCCCAATTCAGGATTCCCCACTGTGTAAACCCCCCCAACCCCTTACATTTCAGCTGGTTCCCCAGGCCGCATCCCCAGCATCTCTGCAGATTCAGATAGGCTGGTTGAACACTCCCCGAAACTGGGATGCAATTGTCGCTGCTGCATATGCCGACGCTCGGTCCAAAACAATGGCTTTATGCCATGCATTAGCATGAGCAGCATAAAGCGCTGATTGGACTAGAGCTCACACATGTGCCATGGAAATGGCAGAAAGGTGAGTCAAGTGGCGGACCTGGATGGTTTCCAGATCGGGATGCTCAAGGGAAGAGGGACCAAATACCAGGATAGTGAACATCCTGGTGATTGGTCCACTAAAATGGCCCTTTAGTCAAACATCTGTGTGATCCCTCTAGGTATGCTGTGTTAATACCCCTTGGAGCAGCAATATAGATTCTCTGGGAGTCGGCCACTATCAGAGGAGACACGGAAGAATGTTGAACATTGCCTCAATGCACTCCTCTGATTGGTGGAGGCAGGTGGCGTACATATTTCCTGTGTCCCCTGTCGGAATTGGTACTGTGATTATGTCACTGAAAACGTAAACCTTCTTGAAGTATAATCTTCCAAGTAACGGCACTCTACATTTTTACTTAATAAAAGTTGTAAATTCATAGAACCAAACTGGTGAAATGAGTTTTATTTGCTAAAATTTTTATTTGTACACATGCACCATTATATTACATGAATTACAGATTAGAGCGGGTCTGGGAATCTTCAGATCAACATCCAATGGGGGTCACCAAAAAAAAATAAAAAATAAATGCATTGTAAATAAAATATATCCTACAGGGTTAATTTTGTTTTTCACGTGGGAAAGGGAGCGAGTATGTCTGCCCTGGAGTCTGAGACTCCAGGGTGGGTTTTGGTCCTCGTTTATGCAATGGGGCAGGATTTTTAACCAGATTTAGAGGCAGATTATATAATGGGGCAGGATTCCAACTTTCTCTGTACACTATTCACCCCCTCGACAAATAAATGTGATAATGTTTACTAGTGGGTAAAACTTTTTTTTTTAGATTTGTCTACATTTGATGTAATTTTTGAGACGTATGACTTTGTTGTGCTGAGCCTATCTTGTATTATTATTTTTATGTTATCACTACCTGAAATCTGTTGCTATCGGCAACTGCACACCAAAAAGAGAGAAGTGAGCCCTGTACACACAGAACACTGTGGCTGGGCATGTGTAAGGTTGAGTGCACTCCATAACCTTGGCACTGCCCACAGCAGCATTTTATGTGTATATGACTCGCTTCTCTGTTCTTGTAGATCTTGGTGGACAGACCTGGTGTACAGTTGTCAATAGCAACAGATTGCAGGTAGTAAACCCACACACACATCTGACCTGACACACACACACAGACCATGCAATCTGACCTGACACACACACGGCATACAATCTGGCCTGACACACACACACAGCATACAATCTGGCCTGACACACACACACAGCATACAATCTGGCCTGACACACACACACAGCATACAATCTGGCCTGACACACACACACAGCATACAATCTGGCCTGACACACACACACAGCATACAATCTGGCCTGACACACACACACACGGCATACAATCTGGCCCGACACACACACACAGCATACAATCTGGCCTGACACACCACACACAGCATACAATCTGGCCTGACACACACACACACAGCATACAATCTGGCCCGACACACACACACAGCATACAATCTGGCCCGACACACACACAGAGCATACAATCTGGCCTGACACACACACACAGCATACAATCTGGCCCGACACACACACACACAGCATACAATCTGGCCTGACACACACACACAGCATACAATCTGGCCTGACACACACACACACAGCATACAATCTGGCCCGACACACACACACAGCATACAATCTGGCCCGACACACACACACAGCATACAATCTGGCCTGACACACACACACACAGCATACAATCTGGCCCGACACACACACACAGCATACAATCTGGCCCGACACACACACACAGCATACAATCTGGCCCGACACACACACACACAGCATACAATCTGGCCTGACACACACACACAGCATACAATCTGGCCTGACACACACACAGAGCATACAATCTGGCCCGACACACACACACACAGCATACAATCTGGCCCGACACACACACAGAGCATACAATCTGGCCCGACACACACACACACAGCATACAATCTGGCCCGACACACACACACAGCATACAATCTGGCCTGACACACACACACAGCATACAATCTGGCCCGACACACACACACAGCATACAATCTGGCCTGACACACACACACAGCATACAATCTGGCCTGACACACACACACACAGCATACAATCTGGCCTGACACACACACACAGCATACAATCTGGCCTGACACACACACAGAGCATACAATCTGGCCCGACACACACACACAGCATACAATCTGGCCTGACACACACACACAGCATACAATCTGGCCCGACACACACACACAGCATACAATCTGGCCTGACACACACACACAGCATACAATCTGGCCTGACACACACACACACAGCATACAATCTGGCCTGACACACACACACAGCATACAATCTGGCCTGACACACACACAGAGCATACAATCTGGCCCGACACACACACAGAGCATACAATCTGGCCCGACACACACACAGAGCATACAATCTGGCCCGACACACACACAGAGCATACAATCTGGCCCGACACACACACAGAGCATACAATCTGGCCCGACACACACACACAGCATACAATCTGGCCTGACACACACACACAGCATACAATCTGGCCCGACACACACACACAGCATACAATCTGGCCCGACACACACACACAGCATACAATCTGGCCCGACACACACACACACAGCATACAATCTGGCCCGACACACACACACACAGCATACAATCTGGCCCGACACACACACACAGCATACAATCTGGCCTGACACACACACAGAGCATACAATCTGGCCCGACACACACACACAGCATACAATCTGGCCTGACACACACACACAGCATACAATCTGGCCCGACACACACACACAGCATACAATCTGGCCCGACACACACACAGAGCATACAATCTGGCCTGACACACACACAGAGCATACAATCTGGCCTGACACACACACAGCATACAATCTGGCCCGACACACACACAGAGCATACAATCTGGCCTGACACACACACAGAGCATACAATCTGGCCCGACACACACACAGAGCATACAATCTGGCCCGACACACACACACAGCATACAATCTGGCCCGACACACACACAGAGCATACAATCTGGCCCGACACACACACACAGCATACAATCTGGCCTGACACACACACACACAGCATACAATCTGGCCCGACACACACACACAGCATACAATCTGGCCCGACACACACACACAGCATACAATCTGGCCTGACACACACACACAGCATACAATCTGGCCCGACACACACACACAGCATACAATCTGGCCCGACACACACACACAGCATACAATCTGGCCCGACACACACACACAGCATACAATCTGGCCCGACACACACACACAGCATACAATCTGGCCTGACACACACACACAGCATACAATCTGGACAATGGCAATGGACACAGAGGGCAGCAGGGAGAGAGCAGGGTGGACAATGGCAATGGGCACAGAGGGCAGCAGGGTGGACAATGGCAATGGACACAGAGGGCAGCAGGGTGGACAATGGCAATGGGCACAGAGGGCAGCAGGGTGGACAATGGCAATGGACACAGAGGGCGGCAGGGTGGACAATGGCAATGGGCACAGAGGGCGGCAGGGTGGACAATGGCAATGGGCACAGAGGGCGGCAGGGTGGACAATGGCAATGGACACAGAGGGCAGCAGGGTGGACAATGGCAATGGGCACAGAGGGCAGCAGGGTGGACAATGGCAATGGGCACAGAGGGCAGCAGGGTGGACAATGGCAATGGGCACAGAGGGCAGCAGGGTGGACAATGGCAATGGACACAGAGGGCAGCAGGGTGGATAATGGCAATGGGCACAGAGGGCAGCAGGGTGGGCAATGGCAATGGGCACAGAGGGCAGCAGGGTGGACAATGGCAATGGGCACAGAGGGCAGCAGGGTGGACAATGACAATGGACACAGAGGGCAGCAGGGTGGGCAATGGCAATGGACACAGAGGGCAGCAGGGTGGGCAATGGCAATGGACACAGAGGGCAGCAGGGAGAGAGCAGGGTGGACAATGGCAATGGGTACAGAGGGCAGCAGGGAGAGAGCAGGGTGGACAATGGCAATGGACACAGAGGGCAGCAGGGTGGACAATGGCAATGGGCACAGAGGGCAGCAGGGTGGACAATGGCAATGGGCACAGAGGGCAGCAGGGTGGGCAATGGCAATGGCAATGGGCACAGAGGGCAGCAGGGTGGGCAATGGCAATGGGCACAGAGGGCAGCAGGGTGGGCAATGGCAATGGACACAGAGGGCAGCAGGGTGGGCAATGGCAATGGGCACAGAGGGCAGCAGGGTGGGCAATGGCAATGGGCACAGAGGGCAGCAGGGAGAGAGCAGGGTGGACAATGGCAATGGACACAGAGGGCAGCAGGGTGGACAATGGCAATGGGCACAGAGGGCAGCAGGGAGAGAGCAGGGTGGACAATGGCAATGGACACAGAGGGCAGCAGGGTGGACAATGGCAATGGGCACAGAGGGCAGCAGGGTGGACAATGGCAATGGGCACAGAGGGCAGCAGGGTGGACAATGGCAATGGACACAGAGGGCAGCAGGGTGGACAATGGCAATGGGCACAGAGGGCAGCAGGGTGGGCAATGGCAATGGGCACAGAGGGCAGCAGGGTGGACAATGGCAATGGACACAGAGGGCAGCAGGGTGGACAATGGCAATGGGCACAGAGGGCAGCAGGGTGGACAATGGCAATGGACACAGAGGGCAGCAGGGTGGACAATGGCAATGGGCACAGAGGGCAGCAGGGTGGACAATGGCAATGGGCACAGAGGGCAGCAGGGTGGGCAATGGCAATGGGCACAGAGGGCAGCAGGGTGGGCAATGGCAATGGGCACAGAGGGCAGCAGGGTGGGCAATGGCAATGGGCACAGAGGGCAGCAGGGTGGGCAATGGCAATGGACACAGAGGGCAGCAGGGTGGGCAATGGCAATGGACACAGAGGGCAGCAGGGTGGGCAATGGGCACTTTAATCATTCAACAAATATTCCCTATTCCAGCCAATCAGATTATTCATGTAAATAACGCCTATGAACACATTGAATGACACGGTCCTATCGGTCCACACACAGGGCAATCTGTGCACAATGCAATAGCAATGATCATAGTGCAATCAATGTAAAATGCAGACACACAGGAAAAAGCAATGCATTCATCATACATTTACAATCTGGCTTAAAAGCAGAAAAAAACCTGAGATTTTGACTTTGCCGGGGTTTTTTTCAGTTCCCCCAAGGGCATCCCTATTTGGGATGCCCCGCTGTGTGAACCCCCCCCCCCGTTAAACTCCAGCCAATCAGATCATTTATGCAAACAACAGAGCCGAATGAAACAGAAAAGCCTATGAACACATGCAATCACACGGTCCTATGGGTCCACACACAGGGCAATCTGTGCTCGATGCAATAGCAATGAAACGATCACAGTGCAATCAATCAGTAGATGCAGATACACAGGATAACGAGAATGGCGCTTACAGGTAGCGGCGTGTGCTGTGCTGTCCGCCCGGTGCTGGTCCCGCCGCTCCGCTGTGTCTCCTCCGCCTCCAGCTCAGCCCGCACTGCTCCTCCAGCCTGCAGCCACCCAGCCCGGTACAGCGATGACCAAGCTCCGCCCACAACACGCCGCCACTGGCTTCACCAGCCCTCCACTAGCATTGCCTGGCCTATCCGTCTGTCTTCATTGGCTGCTCCTGATTGGGCCGCAAGCGGTGGACGCCCAGAGCGGAGGCTGCGAAATAGTATCAATGTCATTTTGTTGTGAGATCTCATGGGGGGGCGAGAGCTCATCACGCCCAGTTGTTACACCCTTACTTACCTTGCTTGCAATAGAAAGACGATGCTATATAGGTAACCATTTTGTAGTAGAAACAACAATAGAAGAACAGAGGGGAAGAGGAGGCAGCCTCCGCCTGCTCGTGTTCCCGGCTCCGGCTTCAACTTGCCGCTTGCACCTTCCCCTGCCTGCCCACGCCCATGTGCCCGCCCCAGCTATGACGGCACCATCGGATCCAGTGCGCGCCCGTACCCTGGAGGGGAAAATCGCGCATGCGCAGTAACGCTGATTTGGGTCAGGTGAAGCGCCGCTCGCTCCCGATGCAAGCGGCGCTTCACCTGACTACTGCGCATGCGCGTGATTTGAGTTAGAAAAAGGTCAAAGGATCTCTTCCTTTTATAAGAAAAACCAAGATGGCGGAGATAAATGCAAATGGAAGCGACGCAGCGAGGAAGAATACAAGGTAATTTTTTTTTTTTTACTAGTTAAAACGGGTCCTGCTGAACATTTTCCATATTTTAAACTGACATAAAAAAAAAAAAAAAGGGCAGGGTGTTGGTCCACTTTAAGGTTCGTGATCTATTCGATCATTCAGAACATTGTCTTGCCTTCGCAGAGATAAGGGCCCTCCATGAATCCGTTCAGTCTTTGTCTACTAATAGGACGGCCAGTGCGCCAGGCTATGAGTCTTTGGGGTTTTTTTTTTTTTTTTGCCCCTAGCCTTTCCAGCAGTAAGGTGGGGCCAGCTATTCTGGTGGTCTCTCAAGCTTCATATCTTAAGCACCTGGGACAAATCTTTGGAATCCCTGGTAGATTTGAAGTTCCCCGACTTGGTGAAATGGTGGGTGTGCGAGGACAGATTTTTTTGTAGTCCCATGGACTAAACTGTTACAACAGTCGCTGCCTCATGAATTTGGGGAGCCCATTGTGGGGCTTTGACTTTAGATGGCAGATGGTCTGAAAAAGTTGAATCAGTCTTCCTTAAACCTAAAGGCATTGATAACAGTTAAAGAGGTTTTTTTCATTGTCTTGCACCAGCCAAGGGGTCGACAGGTTCAGATCAGAACAGACAACGACCTTAGTTTATTTTGAATCAACAGGGAAACACCAGATTGCTCCAACTCCTTGCAACGGAAATTCTGCTTTGGGTTGAACAGAACCGGCTTTCTTTTTCAGCCAGAGTGCCAGAATCAATTGCCGGACTTTCTAACTTGCTCTCCATTTTTGGAGGCAGAATGGTCTCTGAACCAGGCAGTGTTTTGATCACGTGGGTGCCCTGAGGGGGGTCCCTGGAGTTGGATCTCTTTGTTTCAGGGTAGAATTGCAAAATTGAAGATTTTTTTTCTCTAAATCCCTCTGACCTGGCTCTGGGAGTAGACGCTCTGTCACTGGAAAGCTTTGTATGTTATGCCTTAAATGTATGTATAAATGACTTATACAGCCTATAAAATAAAGGCTCTGTATCTCTGTGTTCACCGTTTGTATATGCAAAAGAGGGTTGTTGCTGGAAAGCTCTTAGAACATGTCTGACTATTTAGAGATAGTTTTATACTGAATAGGTTGCTTTAAAGTACTACATCTCTTTATAATCAGACATTGGAGCTTTCCTGTTACACAAAGTAGAAATGGCCTACAAAATGATGCAGACTCTATGGCTGCAGGCAATTCGGGATGCCCCAGTTTGTGAAACCCACCTAAGTTGTCTGATGTGCTTACTTTGCCAAGGAGCCCATGGCGCGCACGTGGCCAGTGGCAGCATTACGCTCATCTTTTTTCAGGCTGTGCATGGCCGCACCCTCAGTAACTGAATGGCTGGTGTGGCTGCGCACATCCTAGGGATGCCACATGCCGCTTGTGAGTGCGGTAACAAAAGCGAGCCATTGGCAGGTTTTCACGCAGTGGGGCATCCTAAATTGGCATGCTTCACTTTAATAAACCACTGAGCTGCCTGACCAGTAACTCACCCAATTGCTGGATCTCATCCTGAGCCAACCAGGTTGAAACTGTGGTCACTGACACTTCCGCGTAGGGATTGGGCCATCCACCGTCAGTCACAGGGACGTTGACATGCCCTGTCCTATCACTGCAATGGAGCAAGCGTGTCAGGCCTCGGCACACCCCCTCCATTGCAGTGAATGTAGAGGGCGAGACTAGGGCGTTTCCTTTCCTCCTCCACAGGATTTGCACCCTCTCAAAATATTACTCAGCAGCAACTTGGAAGGTTTTCCCATAACGCCATATTCCTGCTGCTGATGATGAAGGGACAGGCAAGAAAAGACACCACGCTATTATGCTCCTTGTGTCAGCCGCAGCTCTTCCATCTGGCACCAGTGTTTTTAAGACACAAAACCCGCTGCCCCAAGGAAAGTCTAGCAACCGGCTCTGGAGTCTGAGGCCCTGAATAGTTTTGAGCGCTTTACCACTTACCAATCACTGAGCTCCAGCACCCTGCATTGGCACTTTCTGCCTCCTCCAGGACAGATTTATGCTACTCCACATGCGACAATTCCACAGGACAATTATTTTATAATGTGCTCCAAAACCCCTTTGATTTTTAGTTATGTTTCAGACAACACCACGTGTGACTCCCCCCCCCCCCTCCGTAATAAATCTGACTACCGGATGTCACTATACCTCTGACACCATGCCTACAGAATATTTTTTGGCAGTTTTGGGCTAAAGGAGCGCACCATGGTAAGCATACTCTCTCCCCCCGGGGCATTCCGATTCGGAATGCCCCACTGTGTAAAACCCCCCAAGACGCCTGGAAATTCACCTTCTTTCCTGGTCCAACAGCGCATCCGTGAAGAGCGATTGCATCCCCACTATCCCTTTAGCAGGGCGGGTGTCCGTGCCAGGCTTTTGTGCCGGTGTGGGCATGCTCCCTGTGAAAGGGTAGTGGGGGATGAGCGAGTCATTCATGACTAGAAGAGTGGTTGAAAGTATTTTACTCTGCAATATGCCGAGTAAAAGCAGAAAGTCTTTTACTCTACAACATGCCGAGTAAAAGCAGAAAGTCTTTTACTCTACAACATGCCGAGTAAAAGCAGAAAGTCTTTTACTCTACAACATGCCGAGTAAAAGCAGAATTTTTTTTATCCACAACATGCAAAGTAAAAGCAGAAAGTATTTTACTCTACAACATGCAGCGTAAAAGCAGAAAGTATTTTACTCCTACAACATGCAAAGTAAAAGCAGAAAATATTTACTTTCTTCTTCTTGGGGGGTCCTCCTATTTTTCTGCTCATGACTCAGACATGTCAGATGTTGCGGAAGTTTCTCCCTTGCAAATGGAAGATTGGGCCTCTGTTTCGGAGTTCCCTCCTCAGGAAGGGTTTTGGTTTCCTCCGGGGGTCTTACCTTTCCTCTTGCATATGATTTATTTATCTATGGGCATTGAGTCGGGGGGCCTAGATCTAAGCATGATGTATTCGATCATGTCTTGGTTCGGAATACGTCCTAATCCTTTACGTTTCATAGTTCACTCAGGGATATTATTTTAAATGAGTGGAAGGATCCAGCTATAAAGATTTCAGGTCTCGGGGCCTTAAAAGAAGGTATCCTTTTTTCAGAAGAGGATTCTGACTTTTGGGAAAAGTGTCCCAAGCTTGATGCACCTTTTTTTTAAAGGGGCGGATTTAGCCTTTTGAGGATTTTGGTGTGTTCAAAGACCCTTTTGACAAAAAGGCCAAACACGCTTAGACTATTTTGGCTTCCGCTTGTGTTTTTAGCTCATTGGGATTTTACCTTCAGTAGTTGTTTATTAGAACAAACTAGTCTGGAAAAGATACTCAAGACCTTACCAATTCTTTTCTCAGCTATGGCATTCATTACGGATGTAATGGCTGAATCTGTTTCTGACGCAAAGTATGGCTGTGACCAATTCATTGTGCAGACTCTATGGTTGAGGACCTGGTCTGGCATTATTGGGTGAAGGAGGCGCCTTTGTGTTATGCCCTTTGATGGGCAGTCCCTTTTTGGGCCCAAGCTAGGGTTGCTAATAGCTAGCTGATATGGTGAAGAAGTGTCTTCCTACCCGTTTTAAAGGTTCAGTTAATAGGTGATTTCATGCCCAGCTTTCTTTTAGGTGCTTCTTATTCGTATTAACAGGGAAGTTTCTATAGGAACCAGGCCCCAGCCTCTGCCAGGAGAGGGATATTTAGGGGTCTTCATTGTTGGAACTTCAGTCCAAACCTAAGAAACAATGATGCCAGGCTTCGCATTGGGGCCAGAGTTAGGGTTTTCTTGGCAGTTCCTTTCTAGATTGATGTTTATTTCAATTGGGATAAAGGAGGATTTTCCCATAGAATTACTTAAACCCCTCCTTTTTTGGTCACTGCCCGGCCCAGGGGTTTGGAAGAGAGATTGGCAATCCAGGAAAGTCTGGCTACCATGTTGTCAAGAGGGGTGGGTATCTCAGTCCCTTATTGGCAGCAGGGTGCAGGATTTTATCCCAGCATCTTTTTCAGATTTATTCTGAACCTAAAGAAACTCAATTTTAGTGTCTGGTACAGACATATCCGAATGGAAACAATTTTTCTCAGTGAGGGTTATCATTCCTCCGGGCTCTTTTATGGTATCAGTAGATCTGAAGGATGCTTATTGGTAAGTCCCAATGAGTTCCCTTGTCCAGTCTTTTCTAAGGTTATAAGCGATAAGGGTCAGTGACCAAATATTTCACTTCCAATTTGTCTGCCTCCCTTTTGGCCTGGCATCGGATCCCAGGCTTTTTACCAAGATTTTAGCGGAACCTCTGGCATATCTGAGATATAGAAGGATTGGCATTCTGGCTTATTTAGACAATCTGTTGCTGTTTGCCCCGTTGAGGGAGAAATTGCTTCAGGATCTCTGTTGCATCTTGCAGCTGTTAGAACAACTCGGTTGGGTTCTGAACCTCGAGAAATCGTGCTTGGTTCCCTCTCAGGTGATGACATACTTGATGTTTGAGATCAACACCATCCATCAGACATTAGTTTACCCTCTCAGAAGATAGTGACCCTCCAGGAAGCCGTCCAGTCTCTCTGTGGCAGTCCATCATCATCAGTAAAACAGGCTATGAAGGTTTTGGGATATCGGACTTCCGCTTTTCCCGCATTGAGATGGGGCCAGTAGATGTCAATAACTCTACAGGTGCACATCCTGGGCAGTTGAAACTGGTCCCGGGAAGGCTTGGAAGAAGGGATTCCAGTACCCAGACTGGTAAGGAAAGCATTAGAATTTTGGCTTACCAGGGACAAATGTCAATGGTCTAGCCTGTAGGGACCCCAAAGAAAGGATAGTGTCTACAGATGCTTTGACTTGAGGTTGGGGGGACCCCTTGCAAGGCCTGGAAAGCTCAGGGGAAATGATCCAGTGCTCTGAGTCAGTCTTCATAGAACTTGAGAAAGTTAATTGCAGTAAAGGAAGCATTAGGAGCTTTACCACTTCTTCTGGAATATCGTTATGTCCAGATAAGTTTGGACAACGCAACTATGGTAGCATATTTGAATCATCAGGGGGGGAACAAGGTCCCCTCAATTGTTGTCCGCAGAGATTTTGCTATAGGTGGAACAACATTTTAATTCTCTGTCAGTAGTTCATCTAAAAGGAACATTGAATAAGGTAGCAGATTTTCTGAGCCGATCTCCACTAAGGGAATTGGAATGGTCACTGAATCCAGAATTGTTCAAGCTAATCTGTGACCAGGGAGACACTCCAGGGATTGATCTATTTGCATTAGCAAAGAATCATAAGTTGGAGAAGTACTTTTAATTGAATCCAGCGGGTCCGGCCTTGAGTGGATGCACTGGCTCACGATTCGACGTTTACCTAGCTTATGGGTTTCCTCCAGTTTGTTTGCTCCCGCTGGTATTGAACAAGATATTCAAGTAACCATCCACAGTTTTGCTGGCGGCCCAGTAGATTGTGGTTTTCAACGCTAGTGGCTCTATCCATTCAAGAGCCATGGATACTCCCAGTGATTCTGGAAATGTTATTGCAGGGGCCAGTTCTAAGTCTAGACCCTCAGAAGTGGAACCTGACAGTGTGTACCCTGAAGTCACCTTACTTTTAAGGAAAGGATATTCGAGGAAGGTTATCGATACTCTACTCTCAAGTAGGAAAATGGTGACTAGAAAGATTTATTTAAAGGTATGGAAGACCTTTAGGACTTGGAGAATACAGAATAAGAAATCATTCTCCAGGATTCCAGTTATTCTTGAATTTCTGCAGCACCGCATGGAAAAAGAATCATAGAAACATAGAAGGTTGACGGCAGAAGGAGACCATACGGTCCATCTAGTCTGCCCTTAAGTAACTGTATGTACTCTTTATCTTAGGATAGATGTGTGCTTATCCCAGGCATGTTTAAATTCAGTGACTGTTGATTTTTCAACTACCTCTGCTGGAAGTTTGTTCCAAGCATCTACTACTCTTTCTGTAAAATAATATTTTCTAACATTGCTCCTGATCTTCCCCCCAACCAGCTTCAGGTTGTGCCCCCTTGTTCTATTATTAAGTTTCTTCTTAAAAACACTTCCCTCCTGAACCTTATTGAATCCTTTCACATATTTAAAGGTCTCAATCATGTCCCCCCTCTCCTTTCTTTCCTCCAGACTGTACATATTAAGTTCTTTAAGTCTCTCCTTCTTGGTGGAAGTCCTTCCACCATTTTTGTTGCCCGCCTTTGGACCCGTTCTATTTGAATAATGTCTTTTTGCAGGTAAGGTCTCCAGAACTGCACACAGTATTCTAGATGTGGCCTCACCAGGGCTCTATACAGCGGCATCACAACCTCCCTCTTCCTACTAGTGATGCCTCGAGCTATGCAGCCAAGCATCCTGCTTGCTTTTCCCACTGCCTGGCTACATTGTCCACTCATCTTGCAGCTATCAGTAATCAGTTCCCCTAAATCTCTCTCCTCCAAGGTCCTGGCTAACACAGTACTGCCCATACGGTACTCAGAGCAGGGATTCCTTCTACCCAAGTGCATGATTTTATATTTAGAGACATTAAACTCTAGTTTCCACAGTTTTGACCATCTATCCAGTAAAGCCAAATCATGTTCCATGTTGCAGACACCTCCAGGAATATCCACCCTATTAGTAACCTTTGTATCATTAGCAAACAGACAAACTTTTCCTACCAGGCCTTCTCCTATGTCACTTACAAATATATTAAAAAGAATGGGGCCCAGGACAGAGCCTTGTGGCACACCACTTGTAACTCGCCTTTGTTCAGATTTCACACCATTAACAACAACACTCTGATACCGATCCTTCAGCCAACTGGAAATCCACTGACCTATCCAGGGATTGAGTCCTACCTTCAATAACTTATCTATGAGCTCTTTATGTGGTACAGTGTCAAAGGCTTTGCTAAAATCCAGATAAGTGATATCCACAGCACCACCTTCATCTAACACTTTAGTGACATTGTCAAAGAAATCAATAAGATTGGACTGACATGATCGGCCCTCAGTGAAGCCGTGCTGTTTTTGAGTGTTTCCATTAATTTGACCACTATAGATGTTAAACTAACTGGCCTGTAATTACTGGCTTCTTCTCTACTCCCATTTTTATGGATTGGTACGACATTGGCCATTCTCCAACCATCTGGAACCTCACCAGTAGAAAGGGAATGTATAAGTAAATCAGTCAGAGGGTCTGCAATTACAAATCTAAGTTCTCTTAGAACTCTGGGGTGGATTCCATCTGGACCCATCGCCTTACTTACCTTTAGATGTGCCAGCTCGGCTAAGACATCAACCTCCAGAAACTCCAGAGCTGTGCCCTCCGAGCTGGATGCTGTGCTATGGCCATGCCTGCTACTATCTGAAAATACTGAACAAAAGTAGCTATTCAGATGGTCAGCCACAGCCTTATCTCTGTCAATATAATTATTTTCCCTATTTCTAATTTTTGACACTGCATTGTTTTTCTTCTTTCTGTCACCAATATATCGGAAAAAGGCTTTATCTCCCCTCTTCATAGATTTGGCCACTTCTTCCTCCTTTTGCCCTTATAATGAGTTTTGCTTCCCTCTGTTTAATTTTATATGCCCCTCTGTCAGCTATACCACTTTCTCTACACTTCTTATAGGCAGACTTCTTTTCTTTTATGATCGTGCTGACTTCCCTAGTAAACCATAATGGTTTCTTCTTCCTTTTATTCTTGCTAGTTTGTTTCACATATTTCTTAGTTGCCTTTAAGATGGCCATTTTTAATAGTGACCACTGGGAACTCGCTTCTGCTACTCTGTTCCACTATGGGTCTTAGCGTACACTCCTTGAAAGTCCAGCTGCCAGCTTTTACCAGTATTTTTAGATAGTAATCCAGTGGAACCTTGCTAAGGTTCTTTCAGTCTTAGAATCTCCACACTTTGTTCCTACCAGGGAGTCTGATATTAAGTTCCTTACTTAGAAGGTTTTGTTCCTGGTAGCTATTCCTTCCGCCTGCAAGATAGGTGACATTTAGGCTTTATCTTGTTGTCGTCCTTTCCTCCAGGTATTCCCCGATGGGGTAGTGTTGAGAGTGGATCCTTGTTATCTTCAGAAAATTACTGCGGATTTTCACAGAACCCCAGAGATTGTTCTCCCTTCAGTGGACAATGAGAAGTCTGCAGATCAGAGATCTTTGGATGCCAGAGCTTATCTGTTGGAATATCTTTATCAAACCAAGGAGTGGAGGAAAGCGGGTAGTTTATTTGTGGCATTCTCAGGACCAAAGAAAGGCAAACAAGTGTACAAGAGTACTATCAGGATGGCCTACCATGGTAGTTCGGTAGCGGTTAGCGTTACTGCACATTCTACAAGAAGCATGTCTACATCTGGAGCAGAGCAAGCTGAGGCCTCCATTGAACAGATTTATAAAGCAGCTACTTGGTCCTTGGCCTGAGCTTTTGTGAGGCATTATCATTTGGATCTACTTATTCAACAGGACCAGTCTTTCGGTAGAAGTGTTCTTTTCTGTTTTTTGGGAAAACTTAAGTTTGTTAGCTGGCAACTTCTTTTCTAAACATCCAAATGGGCAGCATACGGAGTTTTCCCTTTATTAATTGATATAGATTTTTATATTTGTTTTAACCAAGGTTTGGTCTGTCTCTTTTTTTTCTCTCTTTCAGATCTCTACAACAACTGAGGAGTGAGGGTGGAGTCAAGTTTTTATGTTAATCTGGTGGTCAAGGTTTCCCTGCCTTGCGGCTTGTGAGCCAAGTGGAGACTATCTGGTTTGGAAGCCTTATGATCGGATAGTCCCCGGTATCTGGCTTAACATATCCCCATATGCGGAATACAGTAGCTAGTATTAGGTTTAAGCCCAGGCTCAAGATCCAACCTGCCGGCCCCTGGCCCAAGATTTTGCCAGCTCCATGCTCTTTGGCAGTGGAATGGTGCTCTTGCAAGAGTGCCGAAGCACAGAGCTTTTCCGCATCCACATGGCTGGATGGAGGGGTAATGGGGCAGGTGCAATGGGTAAATCACCTGCAGTCATGATAATACATCTCTCTACTTACACCATCCACTTCTAGTCCCCCACCATCCATTCTGATATATAGGCTGTGAGAACCGGCATCTCTTTCAGGGGTACACAGGTCCCCCTTCCTAACCTTGGTGCCTCGCCAAGAGTAATGGTGTGCTGCCAAGCCCAGTATCTTCATTCACTTAAACGCACTCTGGGCAGCAGGAGTGGCTGGAGGAAAAGATGGCGGCGGCCAGGGCTAGAAGGAGAGAGTGGCAGGTCAGGATGGACTTCAGAGGCCCTTTATTAAAGTCTTAAAAAGTCTTGGATCGTGGCTCCTGTGACCATGCTTCGGTGTCCCTCCAGCCACAGGAGAGTGGTGTCACAGTCACCAGTGCCAGAATTGATGTAATTGAGTATGCCATAAAGCAGGCCAAAAGCTTGCGATATATGGAAAAAAAGTCTGCAACATGTAAAAATGAATGCCGAAATCCCATGCCACTTTTAAAGGAATTATTGAAATTGTATATTATTGTGTGCCAAATGGATGTCCCCAAGGTGCTGAGCTTTTCTAGTATTTTTTTTTTACGATGATTTATTTATTACAATTGTGCATTTTATGGAAAACGTTTTCACTGTCTGCATTCTGTTGCTTTTAGGCCAAGATCTACAAGAATAAAGCAGCAAGACCTGTACACACAGAATGCTGCCACAGAGGTGAGTACGGCTTACACATGCCCAGTAAGTATATATATATTTTCGTTTAGGCAGAGTTTGTAGGGCTCGGGATGGATGGGGCAGAGTTTGTAGGGCTCGGGATGGATGGGGCAGAGTTTGTAGGGCTCGGGATGGATGGGGCAGAGTTTGGAGGGCTCGGGATGGATGGGGCAGAGCTGGGAGGACTCGGGATGGATAGGGCAAAGCTGGGAGGGCTCTGGATGGATGGGGCAGAGTTTGTAGGGCTCGGGATGGATGGGGCAGAGTTTAGAGGGCTCGGGATGGATGGGGCAGAGCTGGGAGGACTCGGGATGGATGGGGCAAAGCTGGGAGGGTTCTGGATGGATGGGGCAGAGTTGGGAGGGCTCTGGATGGATGGGGCAGAGTTGGGAGGGCTCTGGATTGATGGGGCAGAGCTGTGAGGGCTCTGGATGGATGGGGCAGAGCTGGGAGGGCTCAGGATAGATGGGGCATAGCTGGGAGGGCTCTGGATAGATGGGGCAGAGCTGGGAGGGCTCCGGATAGATGGGGCAGAGTTGGGAGGGCTCTGGATGGATGGGGCAGAGCTGGGAGGGCTCTGGATGAATGGGGCAGAGCTGGGAGGGCTCTGGATGAATGGGGCAGAGCTGGGAGGGCTCTGGATGGATGGGGCAGAGCTGGGAGGGCTCTGGATGGATGGGGCAGAGCTGGGAGGGCTCTGGATGGATGGGGCAGAGCTGAGAGGGCTCTGGATGGATGGGGCAGAGCTGTTTTATGGCATACTCAATTACATCAATTCTGGCACTGGTGACTGTGACACCACTCTCCTGAGGACTCTGGATGGATGTGGCAGTGGTGGGAGGGCTTGGGTGGCTGGGGCCGAGTTGGGAGGGCCCGGGATGGATGGGGCAGAGCTGGGAGGGCTCGGGGTGCCTGGGGCAGAGCTGGGAGAACTCGGGATGGATGGGGCAGAGTTGGGAGGACTTGGGATGGATGGGGCAGAGCTGGGAGGGCTCGGGATGGATGGGGCAGAGCTGGGAGGGCTCAGGATGGATGGGGCAGAGCTGGGAGGGCTCTGGATGGATGGGGCAGTGGTGGGAGGACTCGGGATGGATGGGGCAGAGCTGGGAGGGCTCGGGATGGATGGGGCAGAGCTGGGAGGGCTCGGGATGGATGGGGCAGAGCTGGGAGGGCTCTGGATGGATGGGGCAGAGCTGGGAGGGCGCTGGATGGGGCAGAGCTGGGAGAACCCGGGATGGCTGGGGCAGAGCTTGGAGGGCTCTGGATAGATGGGGCAGAGCTGGGAGGACTTGGGATGGATGGGGCAGAGCTGGGAGGGCTCTGGATGGATAGGGCAGAGCTGGGAGGGCTTGGGATGGATGGGGTAGAGCTGGGAGGGCTCTGGATGGATGGGGCAGAGCTGGGAGAGCTCGGGATGGATGGGGCAGTGGTGGGAGGACTCGGAAAGGATGGGGCAGTGCTGGGAGGGCTCTGGATCGATGGGGCAGAACTGGGAGGGCTCAGGATAGATGGGGCATGGAGGGCTCTGGATAGATGGGGCAGAGCTGGGGGGGCTCTGGATAGATGGGGCAGAGCTGGGAGGGCTCTGGATGGATGGGGCAGAGCTGGGAGGGCTCTGGATGGATGGGGCAGTGGTGGAAGGGCTCTGGATGGATGGGGCAGAGTTGGGAGGGCTCTGGATGGATGGGGCAGTGGTGGGAGGACTCAGGATGGATGGGGCAGTGGTGGGAGGACTGGGGATAGATGGGGCAGTGGTGGGAGGTGTAATTGTATCCTCCATGGCAGGGCAGGACTAACTCTCCTACTCTATTTGCAATGGAGGGGTGTCCTATAAACAAGGCTCCATGGACGCCTTCATTAGAGGCCACCGGCACTGAACGTCTCCTTGGCATTGGTAAGTATGAAGGTGCCGCCACTACATGGAGGAGCTACAGAGGAACCCCGGACCTACATAGAGGAGCTACAGAGGACCCCCGGACCATGCATAGAGGAGCTACAGAGGACCCCCGGACCTGCATGGAGGAGCTACAGAGGACCCCCGGACCTGCATGGAGGAGCTACAGAGGAACCCCGGATCTGCATGGAGGAGCTACAGAGGACCCCCGGACCTGCATGGAGGAGCTACAGAGGAACCCCGGAACTGCATGGAGGAGCTACAGAGGAACCCCGGACCTGCATAGAGGAGCTACAGAGGAACCCTGGACCTGCATGGAGGAGCTACAGAGGAACCCCGGACCTGCATGGAGGAGCTACAGAGGAACCCCGGACCTGCATGGAGGAGCTACATAGGAACCCCGGACCTGCATGGAGGAGCTACAGAGGAACCCTGGACCTGCATGGAGGAGCTACAGAGGAACCCTGGACCTGCATGGAGGAGCTACAGAGGAACCCTGGACCTGCATGGGGGAGCTACAGAGGAACCCCGGACCTGCATGGAGGAGCTACAGAGGAACCCCGGACCTGCATGGAGGAGCTGCAGGAACTTGGAATTTTTGTGTTTCTACCTCGTGCCTTGCTTTTAAAGGTCTAGAGTGTATAAGTTGATTTTAGCCCTTTCTGCATATTGAATAAAATAAATGTTCTCATTTTGATCTGTTATGTGCAGTTTAGTCTTTGTTATGTGCAGTGTACTCTCCAGTCCGAATACATTGGGTGTGCCCTCTTATTTTGTATATCACCAAGGATTGCTGGTAAAACTCACCTATCCAGCATCCCCATGGCACAGGCGACGGCGGCCAGCCAGCCAATCAGGGCAATTGGTTCCATTCAGCTTATTGTCAGTGCGGGAAAGAAAATGGGTAAGTACATTGCTTCGAGTGGATATGCTCATAGCGAAAGCTATTTCAGGGCCATGGCCCATGCATGCGCCATGGGATGAGCAGCCAATTGAGTTAATGCGCCTGTCACCAGGGTTTTACACAGTGGGAGATTGATTTATCCCAAATCGGCATGGCCCATGGAGAGGGAATCGGCAGAGATGGGTTTTGGTCCAATTTAAAGCGGAAGAAAACCCAGGGCTTCCGACCCTGGAGCATCCCAAATCAGCATGCCCCACTGTGTAAAATCTCCTCTGAGTTAACGTTAATCTCGTCTTTCTCGGAGGCTCCTGTGGCATGCACCATAGGATCAGAGAAAGTTAAGCTTTTATGGCCGAACTGGGGTCTGTCACATAGTTGGGCATTCCCAATCGGGATGCCCCTGGGGCAAGTAACACAACCCAGGATAGTAAAAATCACAGGTTTTGTTTTGCTTTTAATGAGCTCTATGGCAAAAAATGTTAAAAATGGCACATCGTAAAAAAAAGGGGGTTTGATATAAATTGATGCCAAACATGATTTCCTTTTTCTACTGGTAGGAAATAAATCCATGAGTTACAGGTGTATGATTGTTTCATTCCACTGAAGCCAGGGGGGATTTGCTGAATTTCCAGGCCTGTCTCCTGATCATTAAAGACCCTGTCCAGGGACACACTAACTTCCTACCACTTTGTAAAATGAGCCAATTCAAAGTATCTCTAAATCTTATACATAAGCTCCCAAGTGTCCCTCATTTGGAGGGACTGGACTCAAACTAGGGCACTGCTATAAGGGGCCCCCTAAACTACTCACCCACAAATACGCTGCTACAAGGGGTATCCCAAACTGCTCACCCAAATATGCACTGCTATAAGGGGCATCCCAAACTGTTCACCCCAAACTGCACTGCTAAAGGGGGCATCCCAAACTGCTCACTTACAAATGTGCTGCTACTATGGGTATCCCAAGCTGCTCACCCTCAAATATGCTGCTACAAGGGGTATCCCAAGCTGCTCACCCTCAAATACACTGCTACAAGGGGTATCCCACAATGCTTACCCACAAATATGCTGCTACATGGGGCACCCCAAACTGCACTGCTAAAAGAAGCATCCCAAATGGATCAACCATAAATGCACTTCTCACGCACATCTGTACTGGCACAAGGGGCATCACAAATTGGGGAAAAACATTAAAACAAGCTAAAAAGGGCATCTCAAATTGGTAAAATCATTGAAGAAGTAGCCACGTCATACTTTTTCAGAGAGTATATAAGAAAATAAAAACAAAACTAAGCACCAGCCATTTGTGAAGCATTCTAATTGGGAGATGACCATTGCCATCATTGCCTCCAATTGTCCCTTATCCATTCTTAGGTGAATTGAGCAGAGCCTTTGGAGTTGCTGTGTGTGTTTGCGCATTGTTTTGGTGCAGTTATACATGTGACTAGGGATATGGGGATTTCACACAACAGGGTCCAGAAACAAAGCCCAGTGTCTTCTGGGTTTGGTTCCGCTTGTGATCTTATGTCAGACCCTGGTGAAGGTGCGACTGCAGCATCGTCATGCCAAATGGATGGAAAGCAGCGCTATCCATAGCATCCTTCAACCCCTCACAACCCTCATATTCTAAGTATGCAGCACGTCCTGCTCCAGATAATGATTCATAACAGATGGGAATTACCTCCGCCAGAGGGCAAGTAACACAACCCAGGATAGTAAAAATCACAGGTTTTGTTTTGCTTTTAATGAGCTCTATGGCAAAAAATGTTAAAAATGGCACATCGTAAAAAAAAGGGGGTTTGATATAAATTGATGCCAAACATGATTTCCTTTTTCTACTGGTAGGAAATAAATCCATGAGTTACAGGTGTATGAGTGTTTCATTCCACTGAAGCCAGGGGGGATTTGCTGAATTTCCAGGCCTGTCTCCTGATCATTAAAGACCCTGTCCAGGGACACACTAACTTCCTACCACTTTGTAAAATGAGCCAATTCAAAGTATCTCTAAATCTTATACATAAGCTCCCAAGTGTCCCTCATTTGGAGGGACTGGACTCAAACTAGGGCACTGCTATAAGGGGCCCCCTAAACTACTCACCCACAAATACGCTGCTACAAGGGGTATCCCAAACTGCTCACCCAAATATGCACTGCTATAAGGGGCATCCCAAACTGTTCACCCCAAACTGCACTGCTAAAGGGGGCATCCCAAACTGCTCACTTACAAATGTGCTGCTACTATGGGTATCCCAAGCTGCTCACCCTCAAATATGCTGCTACAAGGGGTATCCCAAGCTGCTCACCCTCAAATACACTGCTACAAGGGGTATCCCACAATGCTTACCCACAAATATGCTGCTACATGGGGCACCCCAAACTGCACTGCTAAAAGAAGCATCCCAAATGGATCAACCATAAATGCACTTCTCACGCACATCTGTACTGGCACAAGGGGCATCACAAATTGGGGAAAAACATTAAAACAAGCTAAAAAGGGCATCTCAAATTGGTAAAATCATTGAAGAAGTAGCCACGTCATACTTTTTCAGAGAGTATATAAGAAAATAAAAACAAAACTAAGCACCAGCCATTTGTGAAGCATTCTAATTGGGAGATGACCATTGCCATCATTGCCTCCAATTGTCCCTTATCCATTCTTAGGTGAATTGAGCAGAGCCTTTGGAGTTGCTGTATGTGTTTGCGCATTGTTTTGGTGCAGTTATACATGTGACTAGGGATATGGGGATTTCACACAACAGGGTCCAGAAACAAAGCCCAGTGTCTTCTGGGTTTGGTTCCGCTTGTGATCTTATGTCAGACCCTGGTGAAGGTGCGACTGCAGCATCGTCATGCCAAATGGATGGAAAGCAGCGCTATCCATAGCATCCTTCAACCCCTCACAACCCTCATATTCTAAGTATGCAGCACGTCCTGCTCCAGATAATGATTCATAACAGATGGGAATTACCTCCGCCAGAGGGCTGTGAGGAACAAGAATGATGGCTTCTCTGTTCGCAGGTGAGCAGGGCCTATCGGCCCTTGGCCCTGTAGAACTATTCCCACCCGTTCTATTTCTTCATTTATGCCTTCCAGCTTTGGCTGTGCTGGTTGGGTGATGGTAGGCTACACCGTTTACAGGTGTTCTAGGAGCCTTGCTCCAACCGCAATCCCCCATCAAAGTGTAGGCGGTACAGGCTTATGGTGAGCCTGATGTGGGATGCCCCTCGCCCCCTTCCCCGGTTCTCGGTGGGCCTCTGCTAGTTGGTCGCCGCCCCCCCCCCCCCCCGCTGTCCTGCTCGTTCGGGGGGGGGGGGGGGGGTGTGATGTAGGTGTGTATTTGTGCCTTTTCTTTTGTCATTTTTGGGCTCCGCGCCCGGGTTCTTCTTTTCTCTGTCAGTTTTATCTTTTAAATCTGCCTCAGCTGACACGCGCGCCTTTCGGCGTTTCCGTGGTCAGCGGTGATGTCACTGCAGGCGCTGCTGCGCCCCTATTGGCTGGCCAGTCACGTTAGGCCTTCGCACTTTCTTGGGGGCGGAGCTTATCGGGCGGCACGCTCCGCGTCGTTCTCCCTGCGGCCCGCCCCTTGAGGTACCTTTCTCCCTTTTAAGGGGCTGCGCCTATTTGGTGATCGCTTGGACCTGTTTGCTAAGGGAGGTAAGTTGTCCCAGCGTAAGAAACAGCCGTGGCCCTTTTGAGGTTCAGGCGCCTTTGCCCCCTCCTTCCGCGGATCCAGGTCTGGGAGAGGGGTATCCTTTGCGGGGCACAGGGGTGACTTCTGGAGCAGAGGCAGAGGACGTGCCCCCCCAGGAGCCTCCTGGGGCTCTAAGCCCAAGTCTGCCACCAAGCCCGTTCAGCCCCATCCGGGTGGGGGGACGGCTGAGGCTCTTCGCTTATGTCTGGAGACAACAGGTCTCAGACTGGTGGATTTTGGAAGTGGTGTCCTCTGGCTACAAGATAGAGTTCGCTGCCTGGCCGCCCCCAAGATTCCTCAGGTCCCGGATCCCTCAAAATCCCCTGGCAGCTCAGGGTCTGTTTCTGGCTGTGCAAAACCTTCTGGACATGGGGGTCATCTGTCAGGTGCCTCCTTGGGAAAGAGGTCAGGGCTATTATTCCAATCTTTTCACAGTGCCCAAAAGGGATGGCTCAATCAGGCCCATCCTGGACTTAAAACTTCTCAACAAATTTGTCAGAACCAGGCACTTTCGCATGGAGACCCTGCGCTCAGCTGTCGGCTCGTTGTGCCCAGGGGACTTCATGACCTCCATAGACATCAAGGACGCGCACCTTCATGTTCCAGTCTTCCCGGGGCATCAGAAATTTCTCAGGTTCGCGCTGGAGGACCAGCATTACCAATTTGTAGCTCTGCCCTTCGGTTTCACCTCGGCTCCCAGAGTCTTCACCAAGGTGCTGGCAGTTGTTATGACTCTCCTCAGAGCTCAGGGCACTCGCATTCTTCCATATTTGAACGACCTTCTCATCTCTTGTCAGTCTCTCCATCAGGCAGAACGGGATACCCAGTGGAGTCGTTCGGATGGGTGATCAATCACCCCAAATCTTCCCTATCCCCATCTCTGGTGACTTCCTTCCTGGGCATGAATCTGGATACTGTTCAGGCCAGGATCTTTCTTCCTCAGCAGAAGGTGGACTCTTTGCAAGCTCTAGTTCACTCCCTTCTGTCATGCCCTCACCCCTCCATCCGGCAGGGGATGCAGCTAGTGGGGCAGATGGTGTCCTGCTTCGAGGCGGTTCCCTATGCGCAGTTTCACATGAGACCTCTTCAACTCCATCTCCTATCAGTCTGGGACAAGAGTCCCCTGTCTCTGGATCAGGCTTTCATTCTGTCCCCTTTTGTCTGGCGGTCCTGCTTGTGGTGGCTGGACTCGAGGAACCTGTTGGGGGGCAGATCCTTCCTGGCCCCCTGTTGGGAGACAGTCACCACGGATGCCATTCTGACAGGTTGGGGGGTCTTCTGGAAGAACCTACAATTCCAGGGGCTGTGCGGCCCTCAGGAGGCCCATGCCCATCCTGGAACTAAGGGCGGTCAGGTTGATTCTGGCCCGTTTGACTCCTCACCTTCAGCGCCGGCCGGTCCAAGTACACTCAGACAACCAGACGGCGGTTGCCTAAATAAATCATCAGTGAGGGGCTCGGAGCAAGAGTGCCCTCAGGGAAGTGTCCATGATTCTCTCTTGGGCGGAGGACAATGTTCCTTGCATTTCAGCTGTGTACATTCCGGGGATGGAGAATCTGGAGGCAGACTCTCTGAGCAGGGGGACCTCTCGCCTGGGGGAATGGTCTCTCAGCAGCGAGGTCTTCCTATCCTTATGTCACCGCTGGGGGGTGCCGGACATGGATCTGTTTGCATCTCGCCACAATCACAAGCTCCCAGTCTTTGTCTCTCTGTCCCAGGATCCTCTGGCCGTGGATGCTTTGACTCTATCCTGGCAGGGGTTCCGTCTCCTGTATATTTTTCCTCCATTCCCTCTGCTGGGCAGGGTTCTGCGCAAGTTGGTTCAAGAAAGGGTGCCAGCAATCCTGGTGGCCCCCCGCTGGCCAATAAAGGTGGGATTGGCAGATATCGTTCAACTAGCAGTAGATCAGTACGCTCTGCCCATGGTCCCGGACCTTCTCACTCAGGGACAGCTTTGCCATCCCAATTTACAAACCCTGGCTTTGGCGGCCTGGCTGCTGAAACCTCCATCTTGATGGAAGAAGGGCTTTCTGTCTCTGTAGTCAATACCTTGATCAGGGCTAGGAAGAAATCTTCCTCCTCCATTTACTATAGGATTTGGCGGGTCTACATTGACTGGTGTGAGTCTAAGGTCCTTCCCTGTTGTGTGTTCTCCAATCCGAGGATCCTGGAATTTCTTCAACATGGTTTGGATCTGGGACTTCAGCTCAGCACTTTCAAGGGTCATGTTTCTGCCTTGGCTGTTTTCTTCCAGAGGTCTTTCGCTCAACATCCTCTTGTCAAGACCTTCTTCCAGGGGGTTGCTCATGTGTGTCCCCTCCGTAAGCCTCTGTTGCCAGTCTGGGATTTGAATTTGGTTTTGTCTGCCCTTCAGGGCCCTCCATTTGAGCCTGTGCATGAGGCTGCTCTGTCTGTTCTTACTCTTAAGGTTGCCTTTTTAGTGGCTATCACCTCTGTCAGGCGGGCCTCAGAGTTGGTGGCCCTTTCTAGTCAGGCCCCCTACTTTGAGAGACATCAGGACAAGGTGGTTTTCAGATTTAAACCGGATTTCTTGCCTAAGGTTGTCTCTGCCTTCCACCTTAATCAGGACATTGTGCTTCCTTACTTGTGCCCTAATCCTGGTAACTCCAAGGAGAGGGCCTTGCATTCTCTGGACGTGGTCAGGAATTCGAAGTTCTGCCTGCGCCTTTCAGGAAGACTTATCCTTTGTTTGAGGTACTTTCGGGTCCCAAGAAGGGTTTGTCTCCTGCTAAGTCTACTATTAGCAAGTGGATTCGTCAGGCCATTTTTAGGGCCTACTCTGCTAGGGGAAAGGAGCCCCCTTTTCGTGTTACGGCTCATTCTACCCGTGCTGTTGGGGCTTCCTGGGCCTTTCAGCACCAGGCTCCTGTTGAACAAGTTTGTAAGGCTGCTACTTGGTCTTCTGTTCATTCCAAGTTTTACAAGGTTGATGTTCGGGCCTCAGCGGATGCTGTTTTTGGCCGCAAAGTTCTGCAGGCGGCAGTGGTTTGAACTGCACGTTGTTGCTTCTGGGGATCCCATCCTATTTCTGGACACTGCTATTGGATGTCCCATCTGTTATGAATCATTATCTAGAGCAGGACGTGCTGCATACTTAGAATAATACAATTCTGTGATTACTCACCTTGTAGAATTGGTATTATAAGTATGCAGCACGTCCTGCTCCACCCCACCCTGATTGCATTATCTTGGATCCTCTGTATGGTGATTGTTATCCTTGTTAAATTGTTACTGATTATTGGCTTCTCCTGGTTCTCCTTACTGCTTTTCAATACTGGGGAATTTGTGGGAGGTCCCGGGTATATATGGGACCGGGAGGGGCCTCTTTTTGCCATCTCTGCAGTCCAGCGCCCTCTAGCGGAAGTAATTCCCATCTGTTATGAATCATTATCTGGAGCAGGACGTGCTGCATACTTATAATACCAATTCTACAAGGTGATTAATCACAGAATTGTATTTTTACAGCCATTTTTGGGTACTCCGAACCAAACTTTTGCGTCACATTTAGACCAAACTTACCAAACCTGAACTTCTACAGGTTCACTCATTACTAGTTGTCTAAAATAACAACAAAAAAACTGAGCTTTTCTAAAGGATATTGGAAGGTTTTATTGTCACTTAAGAGAACTGATGTCCATTACATTCAAGGATACCACCTGGAATCTAAAAAGAATGATGGAAGGAGATTCCCCAGTATTTTTTTCTTCTTGAGGTCTACCTGAGTTGCCGCAGCTCCTCACTTAATCTTCAGGGAAGCAGAAAATATAGGGGGAACAATGTAACCTCTTGTGTTCAAACAGATGGAAGGAAAAAAAAAATGTTTTTTGGGAAGCGCTTTTGATCAAAAAGAAATGCTGCGACTTGTTTTGAGAGGCTTGCTGAAAGGGAAAAATATATGGTAGAGGTTATTGGGTAAGGAAGAAGAGCCAGATGGAAAAAATCTCAGTCTTTCTTATTGTCGTGCTAGAGGTGGTTACCCTCTAGTAAGTTTGGTCTTGACTGTTCAGGTGGCCAATTATATGCACTTTTCTCAGCCTTCTGATTTATAAGGTAATGTGATGAAATAAATAAATAGAAAATGTAAAAACAAATGTTGCCTGAAGAAAGGTATGTTCATTTCATATAAAGGAAAGGGCACCTACCGGCGCAGCCCGTAGGTTGAGAAACCTTTCCTGGGCCCCTGGTGAATAACCACGTTTTCGACCTGCTTTAAATGGCAATGTTTAAACAAAACAACTCTGGGTTTGTAGCCATTTGGCTTTGGGTGAGCTTTCAGAAAGAGAGGACGGTTACTCTAACTATAAAGCAATAGAGAGGGTCTTTGTAAGGCTTCATCCAGGTCCCTCACTGCACCTTGTGCAGCATCGTGCTCTCGTTAAGCTTCTGTTCCTGTCTCCCTCTGTAGTGGTGACGCCTCTGCCATCAGTCATGATGAGCTGCCACACCCTTCTCCATTGCAGTGAATAGAGGAGGTGTGGCAGCTCACCGTGACTGATGGCGTCGGACTGATTCGCCACGCCGGAGAAGCAAGGGATCTGGATGAAGCTTTTCAGGTAAGTTCTACAGCCCCAGACTAAGAGCGACGGTCTGCGAGCGAGAAAATATGAGTATAGCTTTTTTTTATGTTTTGACTTAAAATTGACTTTAATAAAAATAAGCACACAGCACCTCACTAGAGCAGTTGGCCTTTAAGATTGGATTACCTAAAAGCTGCACAACCATATTATCATTGTGCTGATTCTTTATCTATATATCCTGATTTGAGAAATATGCATGGAACACTGACTATCATCTAGGGCAGTGGTACTCAAAAACTTTTTGTAGAGGTCCACTCGTAGCAGTATGCCGCAAGCTGAAGGTCCAGAATCGGGGGTAGGTTAAAATCAGTGCACCAGGGGGCTATATATTCCAACGCATAACTAAATAAAGGCTGCTTGCCCCCCCCCCCCCCTCCAGCATTATATCTATTTGGAATTGAGAGGAAAACAAACAGCAACTTATTTTTTGTTTGACCATGTGGAATCTACAGCTCTTACTTTTGGTGCATTGATTTTAAAGAAGCTAAGATGAGAGAGCTGGCTGCGGCAGAGCTGGGAAGGATAGTTGGGGCGGAGTTGGGAAAAGAGAGATGCATGGAACAGAGCTGGGAAAAGAGAGATGAATGGGACAGAGCTGGGAAAAGAGAGATGAATGGGACAGAGCTGGAAAAAGAGAGATGAATGGGACAGAGCTAGGAAAAGAGAGATGAATGGGACAGAACTGGGAAAAGAGAGCGATGGGATCGGACAGAGCTGGAAAAGAGAGAGATGGGATGGGACAGAGCTGGGAAAAGAGAGAGATGGTATGGGACTGGGCTGGGAAAAGAGAGAGATGGGATGGGACTGGGCTGGGAAAAGAGAGAGATGAGATTGGACTGAGCTGGGAAAAGAGA
>JAQIHN010000247.1:0-83135 GCA_027917425.1 Gastrophryne carolinensis | reverse complement strand
ATGGGAACGGCTTCTCTCCAGTGTGACTCCTCTGGTGATATGTGAGCTCTGATTTACAGCGGAACCATTTTCCACACTCAGAGCACTGATATGGTTTTCCTGGTTTAGTGCTCATTGTGGGCTGATGGAGATCAGTTTATCTGTAAAATGGATTCCAGCTTCCTGATAAATGTTCAACCTGTAAGAAAAATACAGAAAGTCATGTAAATTACACAACGCACTATTTCAGTGTGACTTTTTTGGAGTCTACAAAGTTTTGAATGAGAAGTAAAGCATTTGTCTCTATCAGAGCATGAGGATGGCTTCTCGGTTTGGTATTTTAGTTATTGAAAAAAGTCAGCACAAGTTAAATATATATTGTAATGCAATAAGCTTAATGTTTAATGCATAGATGGCTATTGTATGCTTGTGCGAACATAGGAATTTGTACTCCACATTTAACCTATGCCCTGAGCTGTGGGTTGCCCTAATTACTGCCCGGGGAGCATTTGCAGGATTAGGTGCCTTGCTCAAGAGCATTTCAGTTATGCTCCTTCAGTCAGGACCGGGATTCGAACTTTCCACCCTCCGGGCACAAGTACACTCCCTTTACCTCTAGGCCACACTAGTTACCAGTATGAGATATTTTGAAAATATTACATATTACTTAGAGAATAGTACAGGTTACAGGTGAGTAATTACAAACATGCAACGATGGACATTTCCAATGCCCCCCTGAGAGGAGTATCTTCCCCTTGGTGTAAAACTATTGCTGCACTTCTGGTGTGTCCAAGAATATAGATGGGAAAAACTGAGATGGATTTGGGTTTGATTCATGGTTCTGATTTTTGATTCTGTATTTAGCTTGGGGCTAAGGGGAGCTGTGACCCAGTTATTCGTGGTTCTGTGTTGGCACCGGCTGCCTGAAGAGATTTTCCTTTCATGCATGTGATGGAAGGCAGCTCCCTGCAGGGGGTCACTCATGGCTGGGACACTGTGGCTTTATTTCAGAGTGTGACATACAACATGGATTTTCTTTGAAGTCCCCTCCTGTGGGTGCGAGGCCTGCACAGCTTTCTGAGAGCAGGATTGGGTTGAGAATTACAACTACCCGCGCTACCTATGAAGCTAGCTTGTTGAGAAGGGAAATTTGCTATAGGAATAGAATGAGCGGGAGACTGAGAAATCAGGAATAACATATAATATTTCTCATGATTGTCCCCACAATTATTATTAAACTAAATGAATAAAAATACCTCTACTCAGCAGTGGAGTCATTCTAATTATTTGGTGAACCAAGCTTAACTTAACTAAAGCTTCCATCTCAGTGAGCTTATCTACTTTAACATGCTAACAAGTGCAAAAAATATTTGTTACAGTTTTTCCCCAAACGACACCAGTACATGTGATGGGGAATTTTTACAGGTAAGGGAAGGGGTACTTTAGAGTTCAGAAAATACAAGTTTAAGAGACTGTTGGAAAAAAGATGAATTATTTTTGAACATTACCCATATTGTGCTGTTGTTTCCAAACTTTTGAAAAAAAAACTATCCTCATCTCATTAAAAAATGTTGCACTTCTCCTGCCGAAATGTCCTATTGCAAGTGCTGGTGATTTGTTATGAAAACATGAAAAACACACTCAAAGTTAGGGATGGCTTACCAAATAATTAGCATGGACCCATTAGCATGACCCCACTTTAGCATAATTAGCATGACCCCACTTTTATGTAGAAAGAACACAGTCTTATTGAGATATGAAACTATATTATATCTCAATGTGAAATATGTTTATCCTTCAGTAAGCATCTGTGGACTGTGCTGAGTAATAAATGTGCCGATTAACAGAGATTCCTTTTAGGTACAATACACCTATTTACTGTTCCCGCTAAAATGTAACATGTTTTTTATCTAGAAATTTTAGTGGCTACCCATCAGGGTTGGTGTCATCACCACTTACTCCTACTGCATCAATCATCAGATGGATGATACAATACTTTTCTTAGTACTTTTCATGCAGTATAGACATTCCTTAGTACTATAGATATCTGACGCATATTATTGACTGGGCAATACTTTATATTATCTTTTATAAATATTTACATGTGCACAAACCTCTTTAAGTTTAAGTAAGTTCTGTAATGGCTAAATTGTTACCCAGCAGCTTATTAATTCCATCTATTATTTCCTACAATATATCACCCAAAAGTATGACAAGTCTCCTCTTGGAATTATATAAATTCCATTCAGCACACTAAATACATTAATATATAAAAGATTGTATAGATAATATGGTCAGCTCCAACTGATTCCACATCTGACACAAAATAAAATGTTACCTTTATATTATGGAGCACAATATCACCAGACACAGCCAAATCATTTACCCAGACATGATAATAACCATCACATATAACCTAATAGTAACAGAAGTCATATCTACCTGGTATAGGGCAGTATGGGGATCCCCTCGCCGCTCTCCTGACCCATCTGCTATTGCTGTGACTGAGCCGGCCTCACCTTATATTGTCTGTACAAACATTCTCTAACATGAGGTGGCTTTGGATTGGCTGAATGGAATGAATCTTAATAAGTAAAGGTATGTTAATGTCGTGTTACTGGGGAGTTTCACTGGGCTTAGTTTTTCATCCAACTATTCTGTTTCTCACCCAGCAGTATGACAGATTCATTAGCATTGCAGCAAGGAGACAAAAGGGAGGGAGGAGCCTTATTGGAAACACAATAGACGAGACTCTCACCATTAACATAGAAATTACATGACACCATAACTGACGCAATGGACTGAAAGTAGGAAAGAAATAAGATGCTGTCATTGTAAAAGTGTAACAGCTTTATGGTAAAAGATTCTAAACTATAAAACACAGAATTTTTATCTGTTACATTTTGTCAAATTGTTAATATTTTCACAATTATTATTTAATTATTACTTCATAGTAATGAGACCTCAAATGATATATTTCTGGGTGCTAGTAATGATAACATTTTCACGGTAGTAAAAAAACTTCAAGGGAGACTTCCGGGGGAGGGGCCAAGCAGCATGGCCGCATTTTATAAGTGCTCCCTTATCACCAGACAAAATCTTATGGAATCTTTGCCGTCAGAGAGAAAGGAGCACAAAGAACAAGGAGGACAGACCCAGCCTGATAAGAGGTACTGATCTATGCCCCCCTTTTACTGCCCGAAAGTCCCTGCCTGCAGCTGTAACACCGAGCCTCACTACATGTGGTAACGGCCGTTACAAGGCTCCCTGATATCAGGGAAGCAGGGGCAGAGCCCATCAACACTGAACAAGCAGTTCACAATTATCCCCTCATCAACTCATTCACTGAGCTGCTGGGATCACTGAGGAGATAATCAGCGTGTGATTCTCTGAAGGAAGGTGACCTTTACCCTAAAAGACAGAACCTCTCCTGCTCGTAGCTGACCCCCCTCGTCCCCCTCATTGCTGGCGTGGGAGAAAGACAAAGAGAGAGGCTGTGAAGCACTGCAGCAGACTGATTCCCAGCTGAGGAGAGACTGTCCATCCACCCTTTACATCCCTGCCTAAGCTGTCTAACCAGGGAGGCAATCACTCAACACCTCCTGGAGAGACCTTGCCGCCCCCCCCCCCCCTACTGCTGAGCTTCACAGAAGACGAGACACCCTGCGGGAGCATGCCAGGAGGAGAGACTGCAGGTCGGTGGATGAGAAATCTAGCCTGCACTGTCTCAGAGGACACCAGACATCTCCATCCAGAGCCAGAAAAGAGAAATCCAGCATGTGCTGTCTCAGAGGACACCAAACATCTCCATCCAGAGCCAGGAAAGAGAAATCCAGCCTGTGCTGTCTCAGAGGACACCAAACATCTCCATCCAGAGCCAGGAAAGAGAAATCCAGCCTGTGCTGTCTCAGAGGACAGCAAACATCTCCATCCAGAGCCAGAAAAGAGAAATCCAGCATGTGCTGTCTCATAGGACACCAGACATCTCCATCCAGAGCCAGGAAAGAGAAATCCAGCCTGTGCTGTCTCAGAGGACACCAAACATCTCCATCCAGAGCCAGGAAAGAGAAATCCAGCCTGTGCTGTCTCAGAGGACACCAGACATCTCCATCCAGAGCTGGCAGAAGGTAGGGGGATTGGTGCTGTGGGGGGACCTAGCGAGGAACTGCCAAAAGAGGCATACACTGTCCCTGTCCCATCCCATAAGGACACATACTAAAGGAACCCCCTAAAAGAAGCCTGCTGAAGCCCTTGGTGTCTGGACTGAGGGACACAAGCCATCAAGCTAGGGTCTGGAGCACAGTGTAGGGACAACTCCCTCCCACTTTCACTGCCATCAGCCTAGCCAGCATTCAAGCCTGCTGTGATCTATCCCCTGGAGCAGCGCATGTGGGAGCCCCTTATTAAACCTCCAGAGCAGATAGCTGAGCCACTGGAACTGTGAACTTGCCCCAGGGTGATTACCCCATGTAAGCTCCAGACCCATCCCCCACTCAGGAGGAACAGAACATTCCTTGGGTTATAAAGAATCAGCTGTGAGAGAGATCTCCCTCAATCTGACTCCAATCTCACAGAGGGCTTCAGTAAAACCGAGCTGGACGCTTATAATCAAGAGCAGCCAGATATCTACAAGTCCAGAGAATTTCTGACAGGATCTCTAAAGTACAGACACACTGTACTCTGCACATATTAACATAAACTTTATTACAGGTTGAACCGGAGTAATGTAATTAACACATTTTGCATTGCAGGCATAAAGCAGCACAAATCTGAGGAGTAAATACTTGCTTTGAGTCATACACAGGGAGGATCAGGGAGGGTTCCAGATCTGGTTTTCTGGGACAGACACTGACACCTAGTGGTGATATTTGGTGGTGCAGGCTTCGGGAGACTGGGGTGGACGTTCCCTGCCACCTCGTGGTCAAATAAGAGAATATTGATTAATAGCAGAAGCAAAGTTTGTGCCGCTGCTGCCACCCATTGGCCATACATTATAACTAGAGATGAGCGAATCGATCCGGACGAACCCGGATTCGTTCCAAATTTCATGGAAAATTCGATTCCGAGCGAATCTGAATTTCCCTACGATAGGATCGATCGAAGTTTTCCTTTAAACTCCATTTACTTCAATTACAGGCATTGGAAAATAGTGGATGGACATGTCTGGACATATCCCTTGGGGCAAGTTATCATGGGAAGGCCACATGCAGCCTATCAGCAGCCAGGAAGCCAGGTGACGTCACCGTGCTATATAAACCGGATGGCCATTTTCCTTTTGCTCATTTCAGCCTTGCATTGCAGACAGAACGGAGGTTGCTACAGACAGGGAGAGACTTACAGACAACAATCAGGGCTTTGAATCATGCGCAAGCCCATACCAATAACGTAACATTCCCGAGAGAGCAAACCACGCGAAAAACACAATCATCGAATATGCTTATTCGCGTTAATGTAAACGCACATATGCATGAAAGAAGACACGAAAATCCTGTTAATGGTTGCACAAACACATGTGAAAGTGAAGCAAAAGGAGGCTGTGAATCAAGGCCATACTCTGCAATGCATTTTGATGTGTCCTTCACCGGTAACGAAAATGTGGTATTTGCTAGTGAACAAATTGCTCTTGACAGCGGGTGAACTGCAGCAACACAAATTGCAGTAACAAAACCCAAAATGGTGCTGAAAACCCACTTAAGAGCTTATGGCAGCGTGGAATTTGTCTCAGAAAGAATGTGTTGTGTCTCTAGTGAATCTGGGGTGTTTTTTATGCCTCCAAAAATAGTGAAAAAATCAATCAATGAAAACCATTTCATGAGTTGTTTCTCCAATACTAGTTATCTATCTGACCTTTATGCTCAACGTATTAGTGACAGATGTAAAAATCACATAGAAAGCCATTCTGGCTAAAAATGAACAGACTTTAACACAGCAAACACAGCCTTGGCCTGGCGAATTTGCCATTTTTGCATAGGAAATTTACGCAAACTAGGAAATGCACAGTGTTTTGTAATTGACCCCCAAAGTATGAACATCAAAACAAACATTGTGCAATGCCATTTCCTGCATGATATCAGAGTTTTTATGGCACATGTCCTGTGGTTTCTACTTTCCAGACATGTTTCGTCACATGTGAGATGTTTTTCATGGGAAAATCATTTATAGCCTATAAACTACAGTAATTAGATATATTAAAGTATAAAAATTCATATATTATGAACATTTCTATGATAAAACACATGCAATTAATGATTATTTGGCATTGTAGTGTTGTAGCATTGCGGAAAATACAGGATGAGAATTTTATTTTTATTAGGCTGCAAGGCTTGATTTTAAAAAGTGAATGTATGGATAAGAAACATCCTTGAGGAAAATTAAATCTCTAGAAAGGCCCGGTGAGTTGGAGATTCCTCATGCTGAGTACAGACTCGGAGCATCCAAAGCCAAAGACAGCTTAGCTAATTGTTCTCAGATTTGGGCTCCTGCTGCCAACTCCAGTGTCTCATTAAAGCAATGTTTGGGCTCCTGCTGCTGCTGCTTGCAACTCCAGGGTGTGATTCATCCAATATTTGGGCTCCTGCTGCCAACTCCAGTGGCTCTTTCAAGCTATTTTTGGGCTCCTGCTGCTTGCAACTCCAGGGTGTGATTCATCCAATTTTTGGGCTCCTGCTGCCAACTCCAGTGTCTCTTTCAGCCAATGTTTGGGCTCCTGCTGCTTCTGCTGCTTGCAACTCCAGGGTGTGATTCATCCAATTTTTGGGCTCCTGAAGCCAACTCCAATGTGTCTTTCAAGCTATGTTTGGGCTGCTGCTTCTGCTTGCAACTCCAGGGTGTGATTCATCCAATTTTTGGGCTGCTGCTGCCAACTCCAGGATGTGTTTCAGTCAATATTTGGGCTCCTGCTGCTGCTAGCTCCAGTGTGTGTTTTTCAGGCAATATTGGAGCCCCTCATAGTGATGCCACCTCAACTCTCTGTAATTGTGCCGCTCTGCGATTCTAATAGCGATGCCTCTGATCTGCATGTCCTAATTATTTACAGTATTATTTCAGTAACCCAGCACGCATCCTATGCGTGTTACAGCAAGGCAGAATGGTTTACAACCCTATTGAGGCTCTAGGAAGCTCAGAAATAGCCATTTTTAATAGTGATTCGTCGCGAATAAATTCGGGTCGAAACGATTTTTGTCGGAAAATTCGGCGAATCAGTCAAATCGAATTTTTCAAAAGTCCGCTCATCTCTATTTATAATGTTTTCAGATATTTCATATTGAAACATTTCTGGTCACATGCATACAGTTACTTTTGATAATGAAACAAATGTAGTATCTGAGATTTCCAATAAAACTGTGAAAGTGTCCCAACACTGCAAAATGGAGGGAACAGGATATTTTAATTTTTTTTTTTTTCTGTTACAAAATTTTATAATTTATTTTACAAATTACAAGCACAGATATGTGGGATCCCAATGGGAATTGCAAATACATTAAATTTAAGTTTTGACAAACGTTCATTGTCATTATCATTTACCAAGTCCAAGCTCTTTGAGATTGAGCGTTACATTGGTTTGTTACGATTGGTTGTGAGTGGCAGACAGGGAACATGTACATTGATTCTCTCTTTAATGAAGTAACTGTAACTGATTTTAGTATTTGATTTGTTAATGTTCATCACAAATCTATGGTATGGGGGGGTTGTAGGGGATTTTTTGTTTTCTGGTCCTGTCTGTGATCTTCTACCTGAATGAGCAGGCCTCAGTGAATTCTGTTTCTGCTGCAGTTCCTCAGATATCACTCTTTTCATTTTGGAAGGCATCTGGTCACACTCTATACTGACTTTATTACACCCAAACATTGAAGGATTTGAATGTTTTGCACTTTCCTCAACTCCTGTTATATTTGCAATAAAACTTTATGTTTGCTGTTGGAAAATACTAATTGTTGAGTCTTGATTCTTGTACAGATGAAATCCTAAATCCATGTTTAAACCAGTCCACAAGGGGGCAGAAGAATCCCTCAGTGAACTCAGAGCTCTTAAAAATATTTGCATGTAACTGTAGGATGGGCCCACAGAGTCAGTTCTACTGGTGGGCTGAAGATGACCCCCCAAAAATAAAATAAATATAGCAAAATACCCACCATTGTAATTCCATTGATTCAAACATCACAATGTTAAGCCTCTACATAAACCCCATACAGCATATCAATCCATTAATATGTCACCTATCAGGAATCATGAACACACTGACCATCTGTATCTGAGGCAATTATAAATTATGCCAAAGAAATATATTGAATGAGCCTCTCAGATCTAAAGTAATATAATATATTTTGCAGTAGATACATCTTAATGGAAGCAGTTCTGCCCAGTTCTGCCCTGGAATATTTTAGATTCCAGGGCCAGCCAAAGTGCATTTTGTTCCGATTTAAATTTCAGCGGGGCACCAGCGAATGCTCTATCATACAGACTTTATTTTCTTTTACAACATGCTAATTATCATAAATGTACAATAATAATAGTAATATTAACAAGAGAAATATTTTTTTATTCAAATCACAACTTTGATTAACCAACACCCATTTCTTATTTAATGGGTGTTGGTCCTGCAGACAGCTAATCAAAGCAAGCTGGGGGGCATCCAGAATGCTGGAACCCCCCCTGCACATAACCTCCCAATATCCTCACCTTTATTATGAGCCTGCACTAGGATTGTAGCACCGTGATCGGCCAGCAGGCCAGTGGCCAACCAGGGGACTCCTTTCCCAGCGCTGGTTCGTAGTGAAGGTAAGAATATAATGCATTATGGGGGTGTAATGTGAACCCCGGGGGGCTTCAGAATTCTGGATGCTTGTTTTGATTCGCTGTCCGCAAGTCCAACACCCATTGAAAAAATGGGTTGTTGGTCCTGTTTAGAAAAAATCACAACATGTTCAGCCTATAAATTACTCTAATGAGATATCAGAAATAAAAACTCATACAACGTTCCTCTAGGACAAAAATCTTGCACTTGATAGGTAATTGTATAGACAGTGTATTGTCAATATTGTAGCATCATCATGAGCCAAATATAAGATGCAAATTCGATTTCTATTAGGCTGCAAGGCTTGACTGATGAAGTGGAAAGTAGTAATAAGAAACCTCCTTGAGGGAAATTAAACCTCCAAAAAAGGGAAAAGAATGAAAAGGCCGAGTCCGGTGAGTTGAAGATTCCTCATGCCAAGTACAGACTCGCAGCGTCCGAAGCCAAAGGCAACTGGGAAATTTTCTGTAGAATAACATTAAACCAGCTGAGCTTTGTATATTTTCTAAAAGACATTTTGGTCAATTACCTGACCTCTCATTTATGAATTAACAATAATGTGTTGTACCATGTGATCCATTGAGAGCAGAAGAATGGGAAGTATCACACAATACATTTTAGAGGCAAATTTTGTTGAGTTTCTTGGAATACTTTTTCTTACTCAGATGTGATGATTGCTTTATTATGTCTAACAGAACTAAGTATTCTGGAAAGCTTAACTAAAATATGCCCGGGGGGTCTTTTTTGAGGAAAAATATCAACCATATTATTTTTGATAAAAAGGGCCAAATAGTGTAACCCAAATGTTCCTTCTATTCGGGTCTGGCCGAGCTGTACTCAGTATTCATGTCTGGTCATCAACAATTATTATTATATATTGTAATAATAATAATAATGTAGTAATAATATAAGCAATGTAAATATGCTACTTGTAACTTGGCAGAAGGCAACAACGAGATCCCCTTGTATATCTCTGATTCATAAGTTTGCCTGAAATGTCTCCTATTAAATTATTCTTTACAAAAATACAATTGTAATGCATTTGCCCTGGCTTTACCCTGGGCTTGCATACCAAGCTCCTATACCCTTGTCTAGTGTTTTTTTTCCCTTATGTTAGCTAATGTGTGTTTTATAGAAGCAGTTTTCACTACCTGGAATCTTTTGCTATTGGCACCTGCACAGCTGTTTGGCACAAGAAAAATATACACTTTCAAAAATTCCGTTGAATGTAGACTTTCCCTTTTCTTAATGGTGTAGATAATTTCTCAATTTAATGAAATGAAACTGATTATAATATGTGATTTTTTCTATCAAACTCACAAAGTTTCTTTCTGTGATCTTCTACTCGGGTGAATTAATCAGTGCTCAGACAGAGGTACAGAAACATGATCTGTTGGTGACTGATGAGGAGAGGGTTGGGGACACTGTTCTACCTGAATGAGCAGGCCTCAGTATATATGTTTCTGCTGCAGCTCCTCCAATATAAAAAGGGTAAACAATTCTCTAATTTTCTTAGGAGCATAAAATTTTCACTGACTGTCATTGTCTCACTAACTGGTGATTCATTAACAGTGACTTTTTCAGGTTCATAAAGTTACTCCCTGATGTTTGGTGACATTTCAGTGATGGTTAGTGACATTTCGTTGATGATTAGTGACATTTCATTAATGATTAGTGACAGTTTAGTGATGATTAGTGACATTACAGTGATGATTAGTGACATTTCATTGATGATTAGTGACAGTTTAGTGATGATTAGTGACAGTTTAGTGATGATTAGTGACAGTTCAGTGATGATTAGTGACTGTTCAGTTCTGATGTTTAAGCACAATCAGGACAGGAATATGGCTTTTCTCAAGAGTGAGTCCTCTGATGTGTAAGCAGGTGTGAACTCTGTGTAAAACACTTGTCACACCCAGGGCATGAAAATTTCTTCTCTCCGATGTGAGTCCTCTTGTGCTTATTCAGGTTTGAACTATCAGTAAAGGACTTTCCACATTCAGGGCAAGAAAATGGCTTCTCTCCTGTGTGAATTCGCTGATGTGTAAGCAGGGTTTCACGCTGTGTAAAGCACTTGTCACAATCAGAGCAGGAATATGGCTTCTCTCCTGTGTGAGTACTATAATGATCATTTAATACTTTCTTGGTTCTAAAACCTTTGCCACATTCTAGGCATGAATATGGCTTCTCTCCTGTATGGATCATGGAGTGGTATTTGAGATGAGTACTTCGACTAAAACACTTGTTACAGTCCAAACATCTAAACGGTTTCTCTCCAGTGTGAGTCCTCTGGTGTGTGACCATGTGTGATTTATTTGTAAAGCACTTGTTGCACTCAGTGCATGTAAATAGCTTCTCTCCGGTGTGAGTCTTCTGGTGTGTAAGCAGGTCAGAACGTTGTATAAAGCACTTGTCACACTCTGGACAGGAAAATGGCTTCTCTCCAGTGTGAGTCCTCTGGTGTGTGACCAGGTTTGATTTATTTGTAAAGCACTTGTTGCACTCAGTGCATGTAAATGGCTTCTCTCCAGTGTGAATCCTCTGGTGTATGACCAGGTGAGAATGTCGTGCAAAACACTTGTCACACTCAGGACAGGAATATGGCTTCTCTCCAGTGTGAAACTTCTGGTGATGTGTGAGCTCTGACTTAGAACTACACAATTTTCCACACTCAGAGCACTGGTATGGCTTTACTCCACTGTGCCTCCTCTGGTGTCTAGTAAGTTTTGAATGATTAATAAAGCATTTTCCACATTCAGCGCATAGGACTGTTTTCTCTTCAGTGTGACTCTGGTGAGATATGAGCTCTGAATTAAATTGAAGCCATTTTCCACACTCAGAGACTGATGGCTTCACTTCTGTAGGACTCATCATCGCCTGATGGAGATCAATTTATATGTAAAATGTATTTGAGCTTCCTGTTAAATGTTGAGCCTTTAGGAAGAATAGAGAAAGTCATGTAAATTACACAAGCATCAAATAGAAGAAATTATATAATGACATGCAGACCAAAATATCAACCTCAATTCTTCAATTCTATAAAAATCTCATGGTAGTAAAAAAAAACATTTTATAAGATAAATGCCTGAGAATTTCATTGTTACTGAATCATCAGCTGGGAAGACAATGAAAGTCAAAGGAAAGTTTTATTACAGTATAAAAGGGGGTAAACATTTCTCTACGTTACTTAGGAGTATAAACGTTCCACCCACTGCCATTGTCTTCTAGCTGATGATTCATTAACAGTGAAATTCTCAGGCTCATAAAGTGAACTACCATGGAAATAGTTTTTTATTATTTTTATTCTCTTAGGCGATGGCTATATGATGACCTGCCAATTCTCACAGCTCACATATTAAAATTAATAAATGGTTCCTAATCTGCAGCCTATCTTTAGTGGACGTGCTCAGAATTAGGTCTGTAGCATCTGTAACTAAATTAGATTCTTCTATGTCAACCCAACTTGGTCTTTGTTTCAAGCAAAATACAGCTGTGAAATTCTTGCTACATAGTGATACCGTAATAAATTAGCTAAATGTGGGAATCTTGGTATCAAGATTTAGGGTCACTAACATATAAAGTAATATAATGTCTTTTTTAGAAATCACCTGTGCATAGACCTCTTTGGATTGGCCAATTTACTTTATTCCCTCATAAATTAGTTACCCAGCAGCTTATTAATATTATATTATTATGTCCTGCAACATATCACCCAAAAGTATTCCAAGTCTCATGTTGTAGGACCTATAAACACAATCAGCACATAAAAACACTAATACATGAAGGATTATAAACTCCACCTAATCCCACATCTGGCGGACACACAATAACATGCTACATTTATACTATGGAGCATAATATCACCAGACACAGCCAAATCATTTACCCAGACATGATAATAACCATCACATATAACCTAATAGTAACAGAAGTCATATCTACCTGGTATAGGGCAGTATGGGGATCCCCTCGCCGCTCTCCTGACCCGTCTGCTATTGCTGTGACTGAGCCGGCCTCACCTTATATTGTCTGTACAAACATTCTCTAACATGAGGAGGCTTTGGATTGGCTGAATGGAATGAATCTTAATAAACAAAGGTATGTTAATGTCGTCTTACTGGGGAGTTTCACTGGGCTTTGTTTATCCCCCAGCAGTATGACAGATTCATTAGCATTGCAACAAGGAGACAAAAGGGAGGGAGGAGCCTTATCTGAAACACAATAGATGAGACTCTCTACATTATCATAGAAATCACATGACACAATAGACTGAAACTGGGAAAGAAATTAGGTGCAGTCACAGGTTCATAGTAAAATATACTAAACTTGGACACACAGTATTTGTATCCATTACATTTTGTTAGATTGGAGCATTTTTTCACAATTATATTTACTAGTTATGAAACCTAAAAAAGCTCAAGTGATAAAGTGCTGGGACTAGTGTCCAAATGGTTCTTCCCACCACCTCACATAAAATAGAAGAAATTATATAATGACACACAGACCAATATATAGTTTGCAAAGTCCCTTCTGGAACAATTATATTGCAATGATCAGATTCTTTGCTAGACCAAACACAATAGTATTGAGCTATGGAACTATATTATATTTCAGCTTGTTCCTGGTCCCTGGACAACCCGGTCAATTTCCATAAAATATGATTCACATTAGACTCTGATTGAACCAAACTGAACCAATGATATTCTTATTGGTTCAAACATAAAATGAATGCAAACATCAACATTACTGTTACATATCTAATCATAGTAATAGGAAATAGCATCGTCTTTGTATAGTTTTATGGTCACTTTATGTGATTCCTATGACTGACTGACCCCCGGCCTCACATTATAATGTCTCTACAAACATTCACTGACACGGAGGGACTTAGCTGAATTTATTTAATCTCTTACAGAGAATCATATTAAAGAGTTTCCACTAATACCATTATTATAATGTGCAGTATCTCCACCCCAGACACCACAACTAAGCAATGTCTTGGGACAAGCATAAATGTATCGAAAATTGTCCTAAACATGTCATAAGATAAAGCAATGTAACATCACATGACTGATATGAGATAACAGCTGTACAAGCAAGATACAGGAAGGCGGGTATCATAAGCAATGTTACCTCTGGACATTGTGGTTACTAAAATAAAGGGTCCAATTTAGATGTAATTTTTTAAAGTGTATATTTTTATAAAATGTTATTTATTTTTTCCTATGTTAGTAAAGGTGAGTTTTATGGAAGCGTTTATCACTAACTGCAAACATTTGCTATTGGCAACGTACAACACGTCTGTACACCAAGAAGAGAGGATTGTGTCCTGCACATACATAACACTGCCGCTATGACCATTGCTGAGGTGAGGAAGATCACTTAACCTTACACAGGCCCAGCAGCAGTGTTCTCTGAGTACAGGGTCACTTCTTTCTTTTTGGTGTACAAACTTGGTGTACGTTGCCAATAGCAACAGATTACAAATACTGACATATTACTGATTTACTAACATAAGAAAAAAATACTACATCAGCCCATTACATTGAATACATCATTTTGGCACAAAAATATACACTTTCAAAAATTCAATGGAAAGTGAACTTACTATTTAAGCATCTATTTATTTATAAAGCTAAAAAAATGAAAGCAGAACATGTGACAATAAAAGTTACAGAGATACACAAAAGATCATAGACTATTGTTATATGATGACCCGCCAATCCTCACAGCTCACAGATTAAATGATGTATGTCCAAAGAGGAAATAGTCACCATCAGGATGTAAAGTCAGCTATGGGTACACACCGTGCACTATGACAACTGTTTTCAGTAATGCGCACCAATACACCCCAAATATATATATATATATATATAGAGAGAGAGAGAGAGATGCCATTCTTATGTACAATCTATTCATATATAACCCTGGACACAGGAATATATCACACTAAGCTGACCTGACGCGTGTTTTGAGGTTCTTGAGCCCTTCCTCTTCCTGGCCCCATCCGCACCGCAAAATAAACTTGTTGCACTAGGTATTGGCCGGCCTATGTCAGTGCTTGTTGGACCCGGCAGCTGATTATCCCAGGGCCAGTGAGCGTCACTTTGTACCGCCATTATTCCGGCACTCCCCGGCATATTTATTCACTTTTTCCTCCTTGAAATCTTTGGCGCTGTATTTTCCAGCGCTGGTCACCGTTTCATCATTACAGTTACAAGAAATCACTGATGGGGACAAAGGTGACAAACTTTACATTGCGTTTAGCCTGCAATTTAGTTGTTGGTTTCCAAATTACACTTTGTTAAGCAAAATAAGCCATTGAAAATCAAAGTTAACCCCCCCCACAAAAAATATATTTTGTGACATCTAGATCCTGCGTTTTCATTACTGACAGGTGCCAATGCAAGTTCTGTACAAATGAATGTGTGTAATATTAATAATAAGCATTAAACTCTTCAATCCAGTTCTGCCCATTGTGCCCTATGGAATCTTGACCTACAGTGGCAGGTAACAACTGACGCTGCTTCAACCACAACACCCGGCACTGCTACCTTGCTGAAGCATGGGAAGGGGCCTCTGCTGTGTCTGATACATTACACATGGATACGTTTTCATTTTGTTTTCATAACGAGTTTTCATAACAAATTGTTCAAAACTTCATTTTGGGTTCTTATCCATTTTTTGTTTCTCCCGGCTTCTTGTATAACTGCTTGTCATCACTGGAGATTGGTGGGAGGTACCTGGCTATTTATGGGTCCGGTGGTGGCCGCGGGTCTTTCTGCGGTCCGCTGCGCCACCTTGTGGCGGGGTGGCCCGGGTGGGGGGGGGGGTTTCCTGGAGCAGGACGCGCTGTATACTGTGGAATCGATTCTGCAGGTGAGTACTCACAGATTTGTATTTTTTCCATGATTTATCTCCCGGCTTCTTGCATAACTGCTTTTCAACACTGGGGTTTTATGGGTGATTCCTGGCTTTTTATAGGGCCGGGAGCAGCCACAAATCTTCTGCAGTCAACTGCGCCACCTTGTGACGGGTTATGGCCAGTAGAGACGATTACTGGGACATCCAATAGCAGTGTCCGTCATGGCTGGGAACCGGAAACAGTAAAAGAATGTAGTAACTTATGTTTATAAATATTTTGCCTTTTTGGGGGGGGGGCGGGGCTGGTGCATGTGCCACGAAATCCCTCGACTGTTTGGGATTATTTTTGGAAGCATTTTTTGCACTTTGGTTTTGATGACAAAACTTGGGATGTGAAAAAGCAGTGTCATGTCTTTCAAGCGTCGCCAATGCAATTCCCATTTAAAAAAAACTTTCCTGACCCTCAAAACGAAAAAAAAGAGATTAAAACAGACATTGTGTGCCTGGAATACAGTTGTTTTTAGCGCCGCTGCAGAGCACTAGGTACTAGGTACTTGCAGCGCTCTCGGCCAGCGCTAGGTGTCACTATAGCATAGGCATATACAAGCCGTGCGCTGGGAACACAGCCTGGCCGGGAACACTACAGATGATAGCGCCGGCAGGCTGAAGTTGGTGTTGCGGTGCCCAGTGTCTCGGACAAGGCGCTCAAGTGCCGCCCGCACCATTTTTTATAAATGACCCTCAGATGGTATGTTTGTGACCAGAAAGCAGGACAAGATTTTTTAACTGATGTAAGTGTTTTCTGGAAGCATTATAAGCATGACATGTAAAGTGAGATGGTTTCATTAAGCAAACTCCTATTTCTTTATAGAAATGATAAAATGACACAAACAGCAAAATTAAGAGGCTGATTCACTACTAGCGCCAAGTATTGGCAGATGAGCGTCTGTATAGGGGCGCTTAAAGTGACCACTAGTAGACGCTGTAAGCGGGTATCGGGCGCTGTAACCTAGCATTGAAGATGCTGTAGAAATCTCATATCAGTCATGTGATGTTACATTGTATTATCTTATGAAGCAAAGACTTTGATCATTACAATATAATTGTCCTAGAAGAGACTTTGCAAACTATGGACTCATGGTAGTAAAAATTCACCTTGTGAGCAAAAAGCCTGAGAATGTCACTGTTACGGAATCACCAGCTCGTAAGACAATGACAGTCAGTGATACTTTTATACTCCTAAGAAAATTAGAGATTTTATTTACTCCCTTTACACAGTAGTAAAAAGTGTCATTGATTTTTCGGGCTTTTTTCCTATAAAGTGATTTTTTTTAAGTTATTTTTACTGCCGTGAAAATGTTTTCAACACTTATTGAATTGAGGTTGAAATTTTAGCCTGTGTGTCAGTATATAATTCCTTCTATTTGATGTGAGGGGGTGAGAAGAAACACCTTTCCACACTAGCACCCAGCACTATATCACTGGAGCATATTAGGTCTCATTACAATGAAGTAATAATTAAATAATAATTGTGGAAATATTAACAATTTGACAAAATGTAACAGATAAAAATTCTGTGTTTTATAGTTTAGATTATTTTACCATGAAGCTGTTACACTTTTGCAATGACAGCATCTTATTTCTTTCCCAGTTTCAGTCTATTGTGTCTGATGGTGTCATGTAATTTCTATGTTAATGGTGAGAGTCTTGTCTATTGTGTTTCCAATAAGGCTCCTCCCTCCCTTTGTCTCATTGCTGCAATGCTAATGAATCTGTCATACTGCTGGGTGAGAAACAGAATAGTTGGATGAAAAACAAAGCCCAGTGAAACTCCCCAGTAAGACGAAATTAACATACCTTTACTTATTAAGATTCATATCATTCAGCCAATCCAAAGCCGCCTCATGTTAGAGAATGTTTGTACAGACAATATGAGGTGAGGCCGGCTCAGTCACAGCAATAGCAGACGGGTCAGGAGAGCGGCGAGGGGATCCCCATACTGCCCTATACCAGGTAGATATGACTTCTGTTACTATTAGGTTATATGTGATGGTTATTATCATGTCTGGGTAAATTATTTGGCTGTGTCTGGTGATATTGTGCTACATAGTATAAACGTAGCATGTTATTGTGTGTCAGACAGATGTGGGATTAGGTGGAGTTTATAATCCTTCATGCATTATTGTTTTTATGTGCTACAACATGAGACTTGGAATACTTTTTGGTGACATGTTGCAGGACACAATAATATAATATTAATAAGCTGCTGGGTAACTAATTTATGAGGGAATACAGTAAATTGGCCAATCCAAAGAGTTCTATGCACAGGTGATTTCTAAAAAAGACATTATATTACTTTATATGTAAGTGACCCTATATCTTGATACCAAGATTCCCACATTTAGCTCATTTAGTACGGTATCACTATGTAGCAAGAATTTCACAGCTGTATTTTGCATGAAAGAAAGACCTAGTTGGGTTGACATAGAAGAATCTAATTTAGTTACAGATGCTACAGACCTAATTCTGAGCACGCCCACTAAAGATAGGCTGCAGATTAGGAACCCATTTATTAATTTTAATATGTGATCTGTGAGAATTGGCAGGTCATCATATAGCCATAGCCTAAGAGAATAAAAATAATAAGAAACCATTTCCATGGTAGTTCACTTTATGAGCCTGAGAATTTCACTGTTAATGAATCAGCAGCTAAAAGACAATGGCAGTCGGTGGAATCAGTAGAGAATTGTTTACCCCCTTTTATACTGTAATAGAACTTTCCTAGCTGATGATTCAGTAACAATGGAATTCTCAGGCTTTTTTCATATAAAATGTTTCTTTACCACCATGAGCTTTTTTCAGAATTGAGGTTGATATTTTGGTCTGCATGTCATTATATAATTTCTTCTATTTGATGCGTGTGTAATTTACATGACTTTCTCTATTCTTCTTACAGGCTGAAAATTTAACAGGAAGCTCTAATACATTTTACAGATAAATTGATCTCCATCAGGCCATGACGAGTCCTACAGAAGTGAAGCCATCAGTCTCCAAGTGTGGAAAATTGTTTGAATTTAATTCAGAGCTCACATGTCACCAGAGTCAAACTGAAGAGAAAACATTCCTATGCGCTGAATGTGGATAATGCTTTATTAATCATTCAAAACTTACTAGACACCAGAGGATGCACAGTGGAGTAAAGCCATACCAGTGCTCTGAGTGTGGAAAAGTGTGTAGTTCTAAGTCAGAGCTCACATGTCACCAGAGGTTTCACACTGGAGAGAAGCCATTTTCCTGTCCAGAGTGTGGCAAGTGCTTTACACAACGTTCTGACCTGGTCATACACCAGAGGACTCACACTGGAGAGAAGCCATTTTCATGTGCTGAGTGTGATAAGTGCTTTACAGTAATTTCAAGCCTGCTTACACACCAAAGGATTCACACTGGAGAGAAGCCACATTCCTGTCCTGAGTGTGACAAGTGTTTTGCACGACGTTCTCACCTGGTCATACACCAGAGGACTCACACCGGGGAAAAGCCATATTCCTTTCCAGAGTGTGACAAGTGCTTTACACAACATCCTGACCTGCTTACACACCAGAAGACTCACACCGGAGATAAGCCATTTACATGCACTGAGTGCAACAAGTGCTTTACAAATAAATCAAACCTGGTCACACACCAGAGGACTCACACTGGAGAGAAACCGTTTAGATGTTTGGACTGTAACAAATGTTTTAGTCGAAATGCTCATCTCAAATTTCACTCCATGATCCATACAGGAGAGAAGCCATATTCATGCCTAGAATGTGGCAAAGGTTTTAGAACCAAGAAAGTATTAAATGATCATTATAGTACACACACTGGGGAAAAACCATATTCCTGTCCTGATTGTGACAAGTGCTTTACACAGCGTGAAACCCTGCTTACACATCAGCGAATTCACACTGGAGAGAAGCCATTTTCATGCCCTGAATGTGGAAAGTTCTTTACTGATAGTTCAAACCTGAATAAGCACAAGAGGACTCACACCGGAGAGAAGCCACATTCATGCCCTGAGTGTGAGAAGTGTTTTACACAAAGTTCCCACCTGCTTACACATCAGAGGACTCACTCTTGAGAAAAGCCATATTTCTGTCCTGATTGTGCTTAAACATCAGAACTGAACTGTCACTAATCATCACTGAACTGTCACTAATTATCACTGAACTGTCACTAACCATCACAAAACTGTCACTAATCATAACTGAACTGTCACTAATCATCTCTTGACTGTCACTAATCATCACTGAACTGTCACTAATCATCACTGAACTGTCACTAACCATCACTAAACTGTCACTAATCATAACTGAACTGTCACTAATCATCTCTGAACTGTCACTAATCATCACTGAACTGTCGCAAATCATCTCTGAGCTGTCACTAATCATCACTAAATTGTCACTAATCATAACTGAACTGTCACTAATCATCACGAAACTGTCGCTAATCATCTCTGAACTGTCACTAATCATCACGAAACTGTCACTAATCATCTCTAAACTGTCACTAATCATCACTAAACTGTCACTAATCATAACTGAACTAAAATCTTTAATGATTTAAGAAATTACCCCTCCAGAATTTATCTGGATTAAATAATCAAGTATAATTCGGGATCTTGGTTTTCATGAATAAGTGAGTTTTAGTCAAGCTTCACCTTAAAGAAAATAATATTAAATTTTTTTAAAAAAATATAAAGGAAATAGTGCAAAACTGAAGAACGCTAAGAAATGTAGCTCCCCAGAATGTCAGAGGGCAAATAGCTTTTGTTCTTGGCTCAAAACTGGGTAAGAATGTTTGCAGTGTGGGGGAACAGAGTGTGACGGGGTTCTCACAATGAAAACCTCAGCCACAGAGCAAAACCTCATGGAATGACATTATTGACATACTGGAGCACTGGCACTTGAGGCAAACTGGGAAACAAAATAAAACTTAAAAGGAAAGAGAGTTGTATGCAGACTTAAGCCAGATAAGCATATAGAAGACTTGAATCCCTTGCCTCTTGACAGATGACATAGATGTTGATCTGCTGGATGTGGGATTTGTTCAAGATCTCAGGCCCATAAATAGGGGTCTAGTGATACCAATTGCCCCAAAAGGCCTGATGTGCCATTTCTTCTCACATCCATTCCTCATGACACGGGCTGGTATAGCAACAATGATTTAGGAAACTTTTTTTTCAGCATGCCAGTGGACAGGGAGACACAAACCACCTTTCGGTTCAGGTCATGTTTGCCCCAGGGCTATTTGTATTGGTTAATAGTTTATGCAATGGTTCTTCGAGCCACTCCTTAAGGCCTAGAAACCCGGCCGTGGTTCCATACTACTGCGGACAACCTTCTCCTCTGCAGTTTTGATTGGGAGGCCACCCTCTGGGACAAGGGGGATCTTTTGATATGTTTTTTTGAAAGTGGTCATAAAGTGTCTAAAGAAAATTTGTAGTTGTTTCATGGAAAAAGTTGAGTATCTGGGTTTTGTTTTCCTTGGTATTATTGGTTACTGCTGCCAATGGATTCTAGATTGTTCATAATATGACAGCATTTTGAGAGCTTAGGTGCATGTTGATAAACCTGACACCCTGAAATGGTTATATGTAATGTCCAATGCTTTTGGTGACAGTATAGGAATTGGGTTTTCCCGATTATGGCAAGATGTTTCACTCATTTGCCAGGGACAACTGTAAGACCATGACAGGTGTCCTAGCTCAAGAGCAGAGTGGCAGGCTATGCCCTGTTGTTTTTTGCCTCGAAGGTGGTTTCTAGGTATGTACAGGGCATGCCTGTGTGTCTCAGAGCCCTTGCCTTGTGTGGTAGTGTGTGGTTAGTGATGGGAATGGCTACACCCTTTACTTTGGAACATGCAAGCGCATGCATGGTTGGACCGGGAAAAGGTGATTTTACAGGGCAATTTGTGCGGCTCTCCATGGCACATGCAAGATCCCAGGTTTGGTTCAGCCTTAAGTAGCCATTTAAATAAAGAAAAGGCTTGTTCATAATATTTGTTATGAATGGCCGGGTGATGCAAATGCCAAAAATATATTTTTTTGCCTCCACTCTGACCATGTATCTCCACTATCTTTCATCATTTAGTGATAATATTATGCACATCTGATTGGAGATATATTTTGGTTTATTCATTGTGGATTTACATTTCTTGTTGTGCATTCGTAGTCTTATAGATTCTGGGTTTGTTAATATTCCTCCTACCCAAATGTGAGATGGAGTTATACCTCCTCCTTCAACCCCCCCTACATCCCTCTCCCCCTCCCTCATGGATATCATTAATAGTCAAGATCCCGCTACTCCAATAGTGTGACCTTACCATATTATTTCAATGGTCTATATGTTGGTATGTGGTCAAGCCTAATACATATTCGACTGGTTCAGGGCTTAGGCTACTCCCGGTAAATTAATCAGCTTTTGACCATGACCACACCATATATGTACATCAGAGGACACTGAAGATAAAGTTTTTGATATCTGGAATATTACAAGTGTTTCAGTCGAAGAGTGAATTTCGACCACTCCAATATCCATATTGATAGGCCACACACCTACTGGCTCCTTTTTTATTGCCTTTTTATTTAGAAAGAAGAGTTTCACAAACAATTGCATACAAAATGCTACATAATTCATATAGTAAATCGACTTTTCTATTGTGAATTGTAAATACAAATACATTGTATTGTATTGTTGAGAGTTCCTTTAATTTGTCAATTTAATGCACTACAACTTCACAAATATATAAACCTAAATAAAAAAATCTTGTTAACAAATACATTCTAGAAACCACTTATTTACAATGAAAAGTTAACCTTTTAATTTCCAGTGATGTAAAGTTTTTAAATGGTATGATATCTTACTTTTTACAATCTCACTGGCTTTCTGGATGATAACTATTGTCTGGTTGTGCTTAAATGTGTAATCCATATAATTTTTAGGCATGTGCAGAGGGTAGGCAACAGACATATATGCAGATAATGTGGCACAATGTAACTACCTTATAAATAACAATTACATTGCAACACATGAGCTCTGAATATTTCCCATCTCTCTGGTCAAAACGTCTCAGGCTCATCAACAAAATATGTAGCTTGATCTCAGTGACCGATTTTACTGGTGTGAAACTTGTTGCTTTTGTAAGAAACATTGCATACGCGGTGAGGTGACTGCTTTGGTGTCTTGTCAGCTGTGATTTATGTGCTTACCCTTCATCACGTTACGACATTGATATGCCTTCTCTCCAGTGTGTGCCCTATAATTATGTATTATAGTGTGTCGCTGGAAATTCACACTTCAACTAAAACACTTCCAGAAATTCAAAATGTTTTTTTTCAAGTGTGAGTCCTCCGATGTGTAAGCAGGCTTGAACGCCGTGTAAAGCACTTGTCACAATCAGGACATGAAAATGGCTTCTCCCCAGTGTGACTCCTCTGATGTGTAAGCAGGTTTGCTTGTTGTGTAAAGCACTTGTCACACTTAGGACATGAAAGTGGCTTCTCTCCAGTATGAGACTTCTGGTGTGTAAGCAGGTTTGTATGGTTTGTAAAGCACTTGTCACACTCAGGACAGGAATATGGCTTCTCCCCAGTGTGAATTATCTGATGCTTAAGCAGGTTTGTATGGTGTGTAAAGCACTTGTCACAATCAGGGAACGAAAAATGTTTTCTCTCCAGTATGAATTTTCTGGTGTGAAATTAAGGTACTATGTTGTGTAAAGCACTTGCCACACTCAGGACAGGAATATGGTTTCTCTCCAGTGTGAGTCATTTGATGTTTAAACAGGGAAGATTGCTGTGTAAAGCACTTTTCACACTCAGTGCATGAAAACGGCTTCTCTCCAGTGTGAGTCCTCAGATGTGTAAGCAGGTTTGAATGTTGTGTAAAGTACTTGTCACACTCAGGACATGAAAATGGCTTCTCTCCAGTATGAATTTTCTGGTGTGCAAGTAAGTTACTACGTTGTGTAAAGCGCTTACTACACTCAGAACATGAATATGGTTTCTCTCCAGTGTGAGTCCTCTGATGTTTAAACAGGGATGATCGCTGTGTAAAGCACTTGTCACACTCATTGCATGAAAATGTCTTCTCTCCAGTGTGAGTACTCCGATGTGTAAGCAGTTTTGCACGATGTATAAAGTACTCGTCACACTCAGGACACGAAAATGGCTTCTCTCCAGTGTGAGTTCTCTGATGTATAATCAGGGTAGCACGTCGTGTAAAGCACTTGTCACACTCAGAACATGAAAATGGCTTCTCTCCAGTGTGAGTCCTCTGGTGTGTAAGCAGGTTTGCCTGTTGTGTAAAGCACTTGTCACAATCAGGACAGGAATATGGCTTCTCTCCAGTGTGAGTCCTCTGGTGTGTAAGCAGGCTTGTATGCTGTGTAAAGCACTTGTCACAATCAGGACATGAAAATGGCTTCACTCCAGTGTGGATCATCTGATGTCTAAGAAGATTTGGATGATGAGCAAAGCATTTGCCACATTCAGAGCATGGGAACGGCTTCTCTCCAGTGTGACTCCTCTGGTGACTTGTGAGCTCTGATTTACAACCGAACCATTTTCCACACTCAGAGCACTGATATGGTTTTCCTGGTTTAAGGCTCATCGTGGGCTGATGGAGATCAGTTTATCTGTAAAATGGATTCCAGCTTCCTGATAAATGTTCAACCTGTCAGAAAAATACAGAAAGTCATGTAAATTACACAAGAAGTATTTCAGTGTGACTTTTTTGGAGTCTACAAAGTTTTGAATGAGAAGTAAAGCATTTGCCTTTTTTAAATATATATTATAATGTGATAAGCTTAATGTTTAATGTATAGATGGCCATAATATGCATATGCACACATAGGAATTTGTCCTTTGCATTTAAGCCATGCCCGGAGCGGTGGACTGACCTAAATTACTGCCCGGGGAGATGTTGCGGGGCTAGGTGCCTTGCTCAAGAGCATTTCAGTCATGTTCCTTCATTCAGGACCAGGATTCTGACCTGCCACCCTCTGGTCACAGGTTCACTCCCCTTACCTCTAGGCCACAAGTGCACACTAGTTACCAGTATGAGATATTTTGGAAATATTACATTTACAGGTCTGAGAGCATAGTACAAGTTACAGGTGAGTAATTACAAACATGCAACAATGGACATTCCCAGCGGCCCCCTGGGAGGAGTGTCTTCCTCTTGCTGCATTTCTGGTGTGTCCAAGAATATAGTTTCAGGATGGTTCAAGGATAGTTATGGAGATGGGAAAAACTGAGATGGATTTGGGTTTGATTTACGGTTCTGATTTCTGATTCTGTATTTGGCTTGGGCCTAGGGGGAGCTGTGACCCAGTTATTCATGGTTCTGTGTTGGCACCGGCTGCCTGAAGTTTTTCCTTTTAATGCATGTGATGGAAGGCAGCTCCCTGCAGGGGGTCACTCATGGCTGGAACACTGTGGCTTTGTGTTTAGGCCAGGGGTGTAAGAAGCAACATGGATTTTCTTTGGAACCCCCCGTGGGTGTGAGGCCTGCACAGCTTTCTTAGAGCAGGACTGGGTTGAGAATTACAACTACCCGCACTACCTATGAAGCTAGCTTGTTGAGAAGGGGCATTTGCTATGGGAATGAAATGAGCGGGAGACTGAGAAATCAGGAATAACATATAATATTTCTCATGATTGTCCCCACAATTATTATTAAACTAAATGAATGAAAATACATCTACTCAGCACTGCGGGTCATTCTAATTATTTGGTTAACCAAGCTTAACGTAACTAAGACTTCCATCTCAGTGAGCTTATCTACTTTAACATGCTAACATGTGCAAAAAATTATATTTTTTTTACATATTACAGCTTTTCCCCAAACGTCACCTGTACATTCAATGGGGCATTTTTACAGGTAAGGGAAGGGATATTTGTTCAGTTCAGAAAAAATAAGACCCTTTCGCATTTGTTGGAAGAATTGTGAATTCTTTTTGAACATTCCTCATATTGTGCTGTTGTTTCTGAACTATTTTTATTGCATTTTTTTGTGTGGTAAAGTAAAAAACACACTCAGAGTAAGGGATGGCTTAACAAATAATTAGCATGGCCCCCATTAGGTCCATACCCCCCTTTTCTGTAGAAAAACACAATCTTATTGATATATGTAACTATATTATATCTCTATGTAAAATATGTTTATCCTTCAGTAAGAATCTGTGGACTGCGCTGAGTAATAAATGTGCCGATCAACAGAGATTCCTTTTAGGTACAATACACCTATTTACTGTTCCCTCTAAAGTGTAACATGTGTTTTATCTGGAAATTTTAATGGCTACCCATCAGGGTTGGTGTCATCACCACTTACTCCTACTGCATCAATCATCAGATGGATAATACAATACTTTTCTTAGTACTTTTCATGCAGTATAGACATTCCTTAGTACTATAGATATCTGATGCGTATTATTGACTGAGCATGTCATACTTTATATTATCATTTATAAATATTCACATGTGCATAAACCTCTTTAAATTAACTAAAGTACTGTAATGACTAAACTGTTACCCAGTAGCTTATTAATTCCATCTATTATTTACTTCAAAATATCACAAATTATGACAAGTCTCCTCTTAGAATTCTATAAAATTCATTCAGCACATGAAATACACTAATATATAAAAGATTGTATAGATAATATGATCAGCTCCAACTGATTCCTCATCTGGCTGACAAACAATAAAATGTTATGTTTATACTATAGAGCACATAGTACACAGCCAAATCATTTACCCAGACATGATAATAACCATCACATATAACCTAATAGTAACAGAAGTCATATCTACCTGGTATAGGGCAGTATGGGGATCCCCTCGCCGCTCTCCTGACCCGTCTGCTATTGCTGTGACTGAGCCGGCCTCACCTTATATTGTCTGTACAAACATTCTCTAACATGAGGCGGCTTTGGATTGGCTGAATGGAATGAATCTTAATAAGTAAAGGTATGTTAATGTTGTGTTACTGGGGAGTTTCATGGGGCTTTGTTTTCCATCCAACTATTCTGTGTGTCTGGAGACCTATTGGAAACTCAATAGACAAGACTCTCACCATTAACATAGAAATTACATGACACCATAACTGACACAATAGACTGAAACTGGGAAAGAAATAAGATTCTGTCATTGCAAAAGTGTAACAGCTTCATGGTAAAAGATTCTAAACTATGAAACACAGAATTTTTATCTGTTACATTTTGTCAAATTGTTAATATTTCCACAATTATTATTTAATTATTACTTAATAGTAATGAGACCTAAAGATGCTCAAGTGATATAGTGCTGGGTGCTAGTGTGGAAAGGTGTTTCTTCCCACCTCCTCACATCAAATAGAAGAAATTATATACTTATCTTATCTTATAGTTCAATAAGTATTGAAAACATTTTCACAGTAGTAAACAAAAACTTTAAAAAAATCACTTTATATGAAAAAAGACTGAAAAATCAATGACCTTTTTTACTACAGTGTAAAGGGGAGTAAAAAATTCTCTACTTTTCTTAGGAGTATAAAAGTATCACTGACTGTCATTCTCTTACGAGCTGGTGATTCTGTAACAGTGACATTCTCAGGCTTTTTGCTCACAAGGTGAATTTTTACTACCATGAGATTTTTTTTCGCCTCCTATTTAATTGAGTCCATAGTTTGCGGGGAGGCCGCCAGGTAGCGACAGATGAGCGACTGTAGCGTTTTTTTCACTGCGCCCGCTAGTATTCGCTGTGCTTGGCCGTTGTTCGCTTGTTGATAGCGACTCAATCGATGTGCGCTAATGTTGAATACGGGGTTAGGAGTCGCTGTTTGACAGGTTCCGCGCTGTATGGGAGCGCATGATAGCGAATGGCCATAGCGAACGTCTCCCAGCATATTCATTACCAAATCACGCTCAAAAAATTCTCGCGCTGTGAAATGCTTGTTTAAACCCCAGAGCGCTGGCGGCGATGGTTTAAAAATAGTTTTTTAACCCCCAAACAACCATATTTGTTTAAAAAAAAACACGTTTTTAAAAACATTTTGTAATATGAATACATTAATATCAGACCTGTAATATCAATTCTGCACAAATTTTTTTTTTGTTTTTGTTTTACCTTAAAAAAAAAATGTAACATTGCAGAAGTGGTCCCAGAATTTTTGACATAAAAAAAAAAAAAACATTAACATTTAATTATGAATAATTAAAGATTGTCCCATTGAAATGCATTGGAGAGCGCCAGGTAGCGAGAGGTCAGACCTGTCGCTGTTCAAGTTCGCTCGCTGGCGCTGTGTGGTGAGGCTGGAATAATGATGAATGATTCGCTATCTGGCGCTCTGTCGTTCGCTAAGCAGGATCGGTTTGATAAATGTGTGATTGCGGTGGGGAGCCAGCGTTCTCGTGGCGGTGCCTGTCATTACCGTTCGCTCACCATTCGCTACCTGGCGCTAGCCCTTGATAAATAAGGCCCAAAGTCTCTTCTAGGATAATTATATGATATGAGATAACAGCTGTACAAGCAAGATACTGAAAGGCAGGTATCCTGAGCAATATCACCTCTGGACATTGTGGTTAGGCACCTGATGATGAAGACAAAAAATGGAAGCAAGAGAAAGTGTAAAAATTGCTACATTCAAGGAAAAAGTTAGGAAGATAGAAAATGATCAGGGAATATCACAGTATCAAACAATGCTATGTAACTGCTATATGCTTCCATCTCCATCCAGAGCCAGGAAAGAGAAATCCAGCCTGTGCTGTCTCAGAGGACAGCAAACATCTCCATCCAGAGCCAGAAAAGAGAAATCCAGCATGTGCTGTCTCATAGGACACCAGACATCTCCATCCAGAGCCAGGAAAGAGAAATCCAGCCTGTGCTGTCTCAGAGGACACCAAACATCTCCATCCAGAGCCAGGAAAGAGAAATCCAGCCTGTGCTGTCTCAGAGGACACCAGACATCTCCATCCAGAGCTGGCAGAAGGTAGGGGGATTGGTGCTGTGGGGGGACCTAGCGAGGAACTGCCAAAAGAGGCATACACTGTCCCTGTCCCATCCCATAAGGACACATACTAAAGGAACCCCCTAAAAGAAGCCTGCTGAAGCCCTTGGTGTCTGGACTGAGGGACACAAGCCATCAAGCTAGGGTCTGGAGCACAGTGTAGGGACAACTCCCTCCCACTTTCACTGCCATCAGCCTAGCCAGCATTCAAGCCTGCTGTGATCTATCCCCTGGAGCAGCGCATGTGGGAGCCCCTTATTAAACCTCCAGAGCAGATAGCTGAGCCACTGGAACTGTGAACTTGCCCCAGGGTGATTACCCCATGTAAGCTCCAGACCCATCCCCCACTCAGGAGGAACAGAACATTCCTTGGGTTATAAAGAATCAGCTGTGAGAGAGATCTCCCTCAATCTGACTCCAATCTCACAGAGGGCTTCAGTAAAACCGAGCTGGACGCTTATAATCAAGAGCAGCCAGATATCTACAAGTCCAGAGAATTTCTGACAGGATCTCTAAAGTACAGACACACTGTACTCTGCACATATTAACATAAACTTTATTACAGGTTGAACCGGAGTAATGTAATTAACACATTTTGCATTGCAGGCATAAAGCAGCACAAATCTGAGGAGTAAATACTTGCTTTGAGTCATACACAGGGAGGATCAGGGAGGGTTCCAGATCTGGTTTTCTGGGACAGACACTGACACCTAGTGGTGATATTTGGTGGTGCAGGCTTCGGGAGACTGGGGTGGACGTTCCCTGCCACCTCGTGGTCAAATAAGAGAATATTGATTAATAGCAGAAGCAAAGTTTGTGCCGCTGCTGCCACCCATTGGCCATACATTATAACTAGAGATGAGCGAATCGATCCGGACGAACCCGGATTCGTTCCAAATTTCATGGAAAATTCGATTCCGAGCGAATCTGAATTTCCCTACGATAGGATCGATCGAAGTTTTCCTTTAAACTCCATTTACTTCAATTACAGGCATTGGAAAATAGTGGATGGACATGTCTGGACATATCCCTTGGGGCAAGTTATCATGGGAAGGCCACATGCAGCCTATCAGCAGCCAGGAAGCCAGGTGACGTCACCGTGCTATATAAACCGGATGGCCATTTTCCTTTTGCTCATTTCAGCCTTGCATTGCAGACAGAACGGAGGTTGCTACAGACAGGGAGAGACTTACAGACAACAATCAGGGCTTTGAATCATGCGCAAGCCCATACCAATAACGTAACATTCCCGAGAGAGCAAACCACGCGAAAAACACAATCATCGAATATGCTTATTCGCGTTAATGTAAACGCACATATGCATGAAAGAAGACACGAAAATCCTGTTAATGGTTGCACAAACACATGTGAAAGTGAAGCAAAAGGAGGCTGTGAATCAAGGCCATACTCTGCAATGCATTTTGATGTGTCCTTCACCGGTAACGAAAATGTGGTATTTGCTAGTGAACAAATTGCTCTTGACAGCGGGTGAACTGCAGCAACACAAATTGCAGTAACAAAACCCAAAATGGTGCTGAAAACCCACTTAAGAGCTTATGGCAGCGTGGAATTTGTCTCAGAAAGAATGTGTTGTGTCTCTAGTGAATCTGGGGTGTTTTTTATGCCTCCAAAAATAGTGAAAAAATCAATCAATGAAAACCATTTCATGAGTTGTTTCTCCAATACTAGTTATCTATCTGACCTTTATGCTCAACGTATTAGTGACAGATGTAAAAATCACATAGAAAGCCATTCTGGCTAAAAATGAACAGACTTTAACACAGCAAACACAGCCTTGGCCTGGCGAATTTGCCATTTTTGCATAGGAAATTTACGCAAACTAGGAAATGCACAGTGTTTTGTAATTGACCCCCAAAGTATGAACATCAAAACAAACATTGTGCAATGCCATTTCCTGCATGATATCAGAGTTTTTATGGCACATGTCCTGTGGTTTCTACTTTCCAGACATGTTTCGTCACATGTGAGATGTTTTTCATGGGAAAATCATTTATAGCCTATAAACTACAGTAATTAGATATATTAAAGTATAAAAATTCATATATTATGAACATTTCTATGATAAAACACATGCAATTAATGATTATTTGGCATTGTAGTGTTGTAGCATTGCGGAAAATACAGGATGAGAATTTTATTTTTATTAGGCTGCAAGGCTTGATTTTAAAAAGTGAATGTATGGATAAGAAACATCCTTGAGGAAAATTAAATCTCTAGAAAGGCCCGGTGAGTTGGAGATTCCTCATGCTGAGTACAGACTCGGAGCATCCAAAGCCAAAGACAGCTTAGCTAATTGTTCTCAGATTTGGGCTCCTGCTGCCAACTCCAGTGTCTCATTAAAGCAATGTTTGGGCTCCTGCTGCTGCTGCTTGCAACTCCAGGGTGTGATTCATCCAATATTTGGGGTCCTGCTGCCAACTCCAGTGGCTCTTTCAAGCTATTTTTGGGCTCCTGCTGCTTGCAACTCCAGGGTGTGATTCATCCAATTTTTGGGCTCCTGCTGCCAACTCCAGTGTCTCTTTCAGCCAATGTTTGGGCTCCTGCTGCTTCTGCTGCTTGCAACTCCAGGGTGTGATTCATCCAATTTTTGGGCTCCTGAAGCCAACTCCAATGTGTCTTTCAAGCTATGTTTGGGCTGCTGCTTCTGCTTGCAACTCCAGGGTGTGATTCATCCAATTTTTGGGCTGCTGCTGCCAACTCCAGGATGTGTTTCAGTCAATATTTGGGCTCCTGCTGCTGCTAGCTCCAGTGTGTGTTTTTCAGGCAATATTGGAGCCCCTCATAGTGATGCCACCTCAACTCTCTGTAATTGTGCCGCTCTGCGATTCTAATAGCGATGCCTCTGATCTGCATGTCCTAATTATTTACAGTATTATTTCAGTAACCCAGCACGCATCCTATGCGTGTTACAGCAAGGCAGAATGGTTTACAACCCTATTGAGGCTCTAGGAAGCTCAGAAATAGCCATTTTTAATAGTGATTCGTCGCGAATAAATTCGGGTCGAAACGATTTTTGTCGGAAAATTCGGCGAATCAGTCAAATCGAATTTTTCAAAAGTCCGCTCATCTCTATTTATAATGTTTTCAGATATTTCATATTGAAACATTTCTGGTCACATGCATACAGTTACTTTTGATAATGAAACAAATGTAGTATCTGAGATTTCCAATAAAACTGTGAAAGTGTCCCAACACTGCAAAATGGAGGGAACAGGATATTTTAATTTTTTTTTTTTTCTGTTACAAAATTTTATAATTTATTTTACAAATTACAAGCACAGATATGTGGGATCCCAATGGGAATTGCAAATACATTAAATTTAAGTTTTGACAAACGTTCATTGTCATTATCATTTACCAAGTCCAAGCTCTTTGAGATTGAGCGTTACATTGGTTTGTTACGATTGGTTGTGAGTGGCAGACAGGGAACATGTACATTGATTCTCTCTTTAATGAAGTAACTGTAACTGATTTTAGTATTTGATTTGTTAATGTTCATCACAAATCTATGGTATGGGGGGGTTGTAGGGGATTTTTTGTTTTCTGGTCCTGTCTGTGATCTTCTACCTGAATGAGCAGGCCTCAGTGAATTCTGTTTCTGCTGCAGTTCCTCAGATATCACTCTTTTCATTTTGGAAGGCATCTGGTCACACTCTATACTGACTTTATTACACCCAAACATTGAAGGATTTGAATGTTTTGCACTTTCCTCAACTCCTGTTATATTTGCAATAAAACTTTATGTTTGCTGTTGGAAAATACTAATTGTTGAGTCTTGATTCTTGTACAGATGAAATCCTAAATCCATGTTTAAACCAGTCCACAAGGGGGCAGAAGAATCCCTCAGTGAACTCAGAGCTCTTAAAAATATTTGCATGTAACTGTAGGATGGGCCCACAGAGTCAGTTCTACTGGTGGGCTGAAGATGACCCCCCAAAAATAAAATAAATATAGCAAAATACCCACCATTGTAATTCCATTGATTCAAACATCACAATGTTAAGCCTCTACATAAACCCCATACAGCATATCAATCCATTAATATGTCACCTATCAGGAATCATGAACACACTGACCATCTGTATCTGAGGCAATTATAAATTATGCCAAAGAAATATATTGAATGAGCCTCTCAGATCTAAAGTAATATAATATATTTTGCAGTAGATACATCTTAATGGAAGCAGTTCTGCCCAGTTCTGCCCTGGAATATTTTAGATTCCAGGGCCAGCCAAAGTGCATTTTGTTCCGATTTAAATTTCAGCGGGGCACCAGCGAATGCTCTATCATACAGACTTTATTTTCTTTTACAACATGCTAATTATCATAAATGTACAATAATAATAGTAATATTAACAAGAGAAATATTTTTTTATTCAAATCACAACTTTGATTAACCAACACCCATTTCTTATTTAATGGGTGTTGGTCCTGCAGACAGCTAATCAAAGCAAGCTGGGGGGCATCCAGAATGCTGGAACCCCCCCTGCACATAACCTCCCAATATCCTCACCTTTATTATGAGCCTGCACTAGGATTGTAGCACCGTGATCGGCCAGCAGGCCAGTGGCCAACCAGGGGACTCCTTTCCCAGCGCTGGTTCGTAGTGAAGGTAAGAATATAATGCATTATGGGGGTGTAATGTGAACCCCGGGGGGCTTCAGAATTCTGGATGCTTGTTTTGATTCGCTGTCCGCAAGTCCAACACCCATTGAAAAAATGGGTTGTTGGTCCTGTTTAGAAAAAATCACAACATGTTCAGCCTATAAATTACTCTAATGAGATATCAGAAATAAAAACTCATACAACGTTCCTCTAGGACAAAAATCTTGCACTTGATAGGTAATTGTATAGACAGTGTATTGTCAATATTGTAGCATCATCATGAGCCAAATATAAGATGCAAATTCGATTTCTATTAGGCTGCAAGGCTTGACTGATGAAGTGGAAAGTAGTAATAAGAAACCTCCTTGAGGGAAATTAAACCTCCAAAAAAGGGAAAAGAATGAAAAGGCCGAGTCCGGTGAGTTGAAGATTCCTCATGCCAAGTACAGACTCGCAGCGTCCGAAGCCAAAGGCAACTGGGAAATTTTCTGTAGAATAACATTAAACCAGCTGAGCTTTGTATATTTTCTAAAAGACATTTTGGTCAATTACCTGACCTCTCATTTATGAATTAACAATAATGTGTTGTACCATGTGATCCATTGAGAGCAGAAGAATGGGAAGTATCACACAATACATTTTAGAGGCAAATTTTGTTGAGTTTCTTGGAATACTTTTTCTTACTCAGATGTGATGATTGCTTTATTATGTCTAACAGAACTAAGTATTCTGGAAAGCTTAACTAAAATATGCCCGGGGGGTCTTTTTTGAGGAAAAATATCAACCATATTATTTTTGATAAAAAGGGCCAAATAGTGTAACCCAAATGTTCCTTCTATTCGGGTCTGGCCGAGCTGTACTCAGTATTCATGTCTGGTCATCAACAATTATTATTATATATTGTAATAATAATAATAATGTAGTAATAATATAAGCAATGTAAATATGCTACTTGTAACTTGGCAGAAGGCAACAACGAGATCCCCTTGTATATCTCTGATTCATAAGTTTGCCTGAAATGTCTCCTATTAAATTATTCTTTACAAAAATACAATTGTAATGCATTTGCCCTGGCTTTACCCTGGGCTTGCATACCAAGCTCCTATACCCTTGTCTAGTGTTTTTTTTCCCTTATGTTAGCTAATGTGTGTTTTATAGAAGCAGTTTTCACTACCTGGAATCTTTTGCTATTGGCACCTGCACAGCTGTTTGGCACAAGAAAAATATACACTTTCAAAAATTCCGTTGAATGTAGACTTTCCCTTTTCTTAATGGTGTAGATAATTTCTCAATTTAATGAAATGAAACTGATTATAATATGTGATTTTTTCTATCAAACTCACAAAGTTTCTTTCTGTGATCTTCTACTCGGGTGAATTAATCAGTGCTCAGACAGAGGTACAGAAACATGATCTGTTGGTGACTGATGAGGAGAGGGTTGGGGACACTGTTCTACCTGAATGAGCAGGCCTCAGTATATATGTTTCTGCTGCAGCTCCTCCAATATAAAAAGGGTAAACAATTCTCTAATTTTCTTAGGAGCATAAAATTTTCACTGACTGTCATTGTCTCACTAACTGGTGATTCATTAACAGTGACTTTTTCAGGTTCATAAAGTTACTCCCTGATGTTTGGTGACATTTCAGTGATGGTTAGTGACATTTCGTTGATGATTAGTGACATTTCATTAATGATTAGTGACAGTTTAGTGATGATTAGTGACATTACAGTGATGATTAGTGACATTTCATTGATGATTAGTGACAGTTTAGTGATGATTAGTGACAGTTTAGTGATGATTAGTGACAGTTCAGTGATGATTAGTGACTGTTCAGTTCTGATGTTTAAGCACAATCAGGACAGGAATATGGCTTTTCTCAAGAGTGAGTCCTCTGATGTGTAAGCAGGTGTGAACTCTGTGTAAAACACTTGTCACACCCAGGGCATGAAAATTTCTTCTCTCCGATGTGAGTCCTCTTGTGCTTATTCAGGTTTGAACTATCAGTAAAGGACTTTCCACATTCAGGGCAAGAAAATGGCTTCTCTCCTGTGTGAATTCGCTGATGTGTAAGCAGGGTTTCACGCTGTGTAAAGCACTTGTCACAATCAGAGCAGGAATATGGCTTCTCTCCTGTGTGAGTACTATAATGATCATTTAATACTTTCTTGGTTCTAAAACCTTTGCCACATTCTAGGCATGAATATGGCTTCTCTCCTGTATGGATCATGGAGTGGTATTTGAGATGAGTACTTCGACTAAAACACTTGTTACAGTCCAAACATCTAAACGGTTTCTCTCCAGTGTGAGTCCTCTGGTGTGTGACCATGTGTGATTTATTTGTAAAGCACTTGTTGCACTCAGTGCATGTAAATAGCTTCTCTCCGGTGTGAGTCTTCTGGTGTGTAAGCAGGTCAGAACGTTGTATAAAGCACTTGTCACACTCTGGACAGGAAAATGGCTTCTCTCCAGTGTGAGTCCTCTGGTGTGTGACCAGGTTTGATTTATTTGTAAAGCACTTGTTGCACTCAGTGCATGTAAATGGCTTCTCTCCAGTGTGAATCCTCTGGTGTATGACCAGGTGAGAATGTCGTGCAAAACACTTGTCACACTCAGGACAGGAATATGGCTTCTCTCCAGTGTGAAACTTCTGGTGATGTGTGAGCTCTGACTTAGAACTACACAATTTTCCACACTCAGAGCACTGGTATGGCTTTACTCCACTGTGCCTCCTCTGGTGTCTAGTAAGTTTTGAATGATTAATAAAGCATTTTCCACATTCAGCGCATAGGACTGTTTTCTCTTCAGTGTGACTCTGGTGAGATATGAGCTCTGAATTAAATTGAAGCCATTTTCCACACTCAGAGACTGATGGCTTCACTTCTGTAGGACTCATCATCGCCTGATGGAGATCAATTTATATGTAAAATGTATTTGAGCTTCCTGTTAAATGTTGAGCCTTTAGGAAGAATAGAGAAAGTCATGTAAATTACACAAGCATCAAATAGAAGAAATTATATAATGACATGCAGACCAAAATATCAACCTCAATTCTTCAATTCTATAAAAATCTCATGGTAGTAAAAAAAAACATTTTATAAGATAAATGCCTGAGAATTTCATTGTTACTGAATCATCAGCTGGGAAGACAATGAAAGTCAAAGGAAAGTTTTATTACAGTATAAAAGGGGGTAAACATTTCTCTACGTTACTTAGGAGTATAAACGTTCCACCCACTGCCATTGTCTTCTAGCTGATGATTCATTAACAGTGAAATTCTCAGGCTCATAAAGTGAACTACCATGGAAATAGTTTTTTATTATTTTTATTCTCTTAGGCGATGGCTATATGATGACCTGCCAATTCTCACAGCTCACATATTAAAATTAATAAATGGTTCCTAATCTGCAGCCTATCTTTAGTGGACGTGCTCAGAATTAGGTCTGTAGCATCTGTAACTAAATTAGATTCTTCTATGTCAACCCAACTTGGTCTTTGTTTCAAGCAAAATACAGCTGTGAAATTCTTGCTACATAGTGATACCGTAATAAATTAGCTAAATGTGGGAATCTTGGTATCAAGATTTAGGGTCACTAACATATAAAGTAATATAATGTCTTTTTTAGAAATCACCTGTGCATAGACCTCTTTGGATTGGCCAATTTACTTTATTCCCTCATAAATTAGTTACCCAGCAGCTTATTAATATTATATTATTATGTCCTGCAACATATCACCCAAAAGTATTCCAAGTCTCATGTTGTAGGACCTATAAACACAATCAGCACATAAAAACACTAATACATGAAGGATTATAAACTCCACCTAATCCCACATCTGGCGGACACACAATAACATGCTACATTTATACTATGGAGCATAATATCACCAGACACAGCCAAATCATTTACCCAGACATGATAATAACCATCACATATAACCTAATAGTAACAGAAGTCATATCTACCTGGTATAGGGCAGTATGGGGATCCCCTCGCCGCTCTCCTGACCCGTCTGCTATTGCTGTGACTGAGCCGGCCTCACCTTATATTGTCTGTACAAACATTCTCTAACATGAGGAGGCTTTGGATTGGCTGAATGGAATGAATCTTAATAAACAAAGGTATGTTAATGTCGTCTTACTGGGGAGTTTCACTGGGCTTTGTTTATCCCCCAGCAGTATGACAGATTCATTAGCATTGCAACAAGGAGACAAAAGGGAGGGAGGAGCCTTATCTGAAACACAATAGATGAGACTCTCTACATTATCATAGAAATCACATGACACAATAGACTGAAACTGGGAAAGAAATTAGGTGCAGTCACAGGTTCATAGTAAAATATACTAAACTTGGACACACAGTATTTGTATCCATTACATTTTGTTAGATTGGAGCATTTTTTCACAATTATATTTACTAGTTATGAAACCTAAAAAAGCTCAAGTGATAAAGTGCTGGGACTAGTGTCCAAATGGTTCTTCCCACCACCTCACATAAAATAGAAGAAATTATATAATGACACACAGACCAATATATAGTTTGCAAAGTCCCTTCTGGAACAATTATATTGCAATGATCAGATTCTTTGCTAGACCAAACACAATAGTATTGAGCTATGGAACTATATTATATTTCAGCTTGTTCCTGGTCCCTGGACAACCCGGTCAATTTCCATAAAATATGATTCACATTAGACTCTGATTGAACCAAACTGAACCAATGATATTCTTATTGGTTCAAACATAAAATGAATGCAAACATCAACATTACTGTTACATATCTAATCATAGTAATAGGAAATAGCATCGTCTTTGTATAGTTTTATGGTCACTTTATGTGATTCCTATGACTGACTGACCCCCGGCCTCACATTATAATGTCTCTACAAACATTCACTGACACGGAGGGACTTAGCTGAATTTATTTAATCTCTTACAGAGAATCATATTAAAGAGTTTCCACTAATACCATTATTATAATGTGCAGTATCTCCACCCCAGACACCACAACTAAGCAATGTCTTGGGACAAGCATAAATGTATCGAAAATTGTCCTAAACATGTCATAAGATAAAGCAATGTAACATCACATGACTGATATGAGATAACAGCTGTACAAGCAAGATACAGGAAGGCGGGTATCATAAGCAATGTTACCTCTGGACATTGTGGTTACTAAAATAAAGGGTCCAATTTAGATGTAATTTTTTAAAGTGTATATTTTTATAAAATGTTATTTATTTTTTCCTATGTTAGTAAAGGTGAGTTTTATGGAAGCGTTTATCACTAACTGCAAACATTTGCTATTGGCAACGTACAACACGTCTGTACACCAAGAAGAGAGGATTGTGTCCTGCACATACATAACACTGCCGCTATGACCATTGCTGAGGTGAGGAAGATCACTTAACCTTACACAGGCCCAGCAGCAGTGTTCTCTGAGTACAGGGTCACTTCTTTCTTTTTGGTGTACAAACTTGGTGTACGTTGCCAATAGCAACAGATTACAAATACTGACATATTACTGATTTACTAACATAAGAAAAAAATACTACATCAGCCCATTACATTGAATACATCATTTTGGCACAAAAATATACACTTTCAAAAATTCAATGGAAAGTGAACTTACTATTTAAGCATCTATTTATTTATAAAGCTAAAAAAATGAAAGCAGAACATGTGACAATAAAAGTTACAGAGATACACAAAAGATCATAGACTATTGTTATATGATGACCCGCCAATCCTCACAGCTCACAGATTAAATGATGTATGTCCAAAGAGGAAATAGTCACCATCAGGATGTAAAGTCAGCTATGGGTACACACCGTGCACTATGACAACTGTTTTCAGTAATGCGCACCAATACACCCCAAATATATATATATATATATATAGAGAGAGAGAGAGAGATGCCATTCTTATGTACAATCTATTCATATATAACCCTGGACACAGGAATATATCACACTAAGCTGACCTGACGCGTGTTTTGAGGTTCTTGAGCCCTTCCTCTTCCTGGCCCCATCCGCACCGCAAAATAAACTTGTTGCACTAGGTATTGGCCGGCCTATGTCAGTGCTTGTTGGACCCGGCAGCTGATTATCCCAGGGCCAGTGAGCGTCACTTTGTACCGCCATTATTCCGGCACTCCCCGGCATATTTATTCACTTTTTCCTCCTTGAAATCTTTGGCGCTGTATTTTCCAGCGCTGGTCACCGTTTCATCATTACAGTTACAAGAAATCACTGATGGGGACAAAGGTGACAAACTTTACATTGCGTTTAGCCTGCAATTTAGTTGTTGGTTTCCAAATTACACTTTGTTAAGCAAAATAAGCCATTGAAAATCAAAGTTAACCCCCCCCACAAAAAATATATTTTGTGACATCTAGATCCTGCGTTTTCATTACTGACAGGTGCCAATGCAAGTTCTGTACAAATGAATGTGTGTAATATTAATAATAAGCATTAAACTCTTCAATCCAGTTCTGCCCATTGTGCCCTATGGAATCTTGACCTACAGCGGCAGGTAACAACTGACGCTGCTTCAACCACAACACCCGGCACTGCTACCTTGCTGAAGCATGGGAAGGGGCCTCTGCTGTGTCTGATACATTACACATGGATACGTTTTCATTTTGTTTTCATAACGAGTTTTCATAACAAATTGTTCAAAACTTCATTTTGGGTTCTTATCCATTTTTTGTTTCTCCCGGCTTCTTGTATAACTGCTTGTCATCACTGGAGATTGGTGGGAGGTACCTGGCTATTTATGGGTCCGGTGGTGGCCGCGGGTCTTTCTGCGGTCCGCTGCGCCACCTTGTGGCGGGGTGGCCCGGGTGGGGGGGGGGGTTTCCTGGAGCAGGACGCGCTGTATACTGTGGAATCGATTCTGCAGGTGAGTACTCACAGATTTGTATTTTTTCCATGATTTATCTCCCGGCTTCTTGCATAACTGCTTTTCAACACTGGGGTTTTATGGGTGATTCCTGGCTTTTTATAGGGCCGGGAGCAGCCACAAATCTTCTGCAGTCAACTGCGCCACCTTGTGACGGGTTATGGCCAGTAGAGACGATTACTGGGACATCCAATAGCAGTGTCCGTCATGGCTGGGAACCGGAAACAGTAAAAGAATGTAGTAACTTATGTTTATAAATATTTTGCCTTTTTGGGGGGGGGGCGGGGCTGGTGCATGTGCCACGAAATCCCTCGACTGTTTGGGATTATTTTTGGAAGCATTTTTTGCACTTTGGTTTTGATGACAAAACTTGGGATGTGAAAAAGCAGTGTCATGTCTTTCAAGCGTCGCCAATGCAATTCCCATTTAAAAAAAACTTTCCTGACCCTCAAAACGAAAAAAAAGAGATTAAAACAGACATTGTGTGCCTGGAATACAGTTGTTTTTAGCGCCGCTGCAGAGCACTAGGTACTAGGTACTTGCAGCGCTCTCGGCCAGCGCTAGGTGTCACTATAGCATAGGCATATACAAGCCGTGCGCTGGGAACACAGCCTGGCCGGGAACACTACAGATGATAGCGCCGGCAGGCTGAAGTTGGTGTTGCGGTGCCCAGTGTCTCGGACAAGGCGCTCAAGTGCCGCCCGCACCATTTTTTATAAATGACCCTCAGATGGTATGTTTGTGACCAGAAAGCAGGACAAGATTTTTTAACTGATGTAAGTGTTTTCTGGAAGCATTATAAGCATGACATGTAAAGTGAGATGGTTTCATTAAGCAAACTCCTATTTCTTTATAGAAATGATAAAATGACACAAACAGCAAAATTAAGAGGCTGATTCACTACTAGCGCCAAGTATTGGCAGATGAGCGTCTGTATAGGGGCGCTTAAAGTGACCACTAGTAGACGCTGTAAGCGGGTATCGGGCGCTGTAACCTAGCATTGAAGATGCTGTAGAAATCTCATATCAGTCATGTGATGTTACATTGTATTATCTTATGAAGCAAAGACTTTGATCATTACAATATAATTGTCCTAGAAGAGACTTTGCAAACTATGGACTCATGGTAGTAAAAATTCACCTTGTGAGCAAAAAGCCTGAGAATGTCACTGTTACGGAATCACCAGCTCGTAAGACAATGACAGTCAGTGATACTTTTATACTCCTAAGAAAATTAGAGATTTTATTTACTCCCTTTACACAGTAGTAAAAAGTGTCATTGATTTTTCGGGCTTTTTTCCTATAAAGTGATTTTTTTTAAGTTATTTTTACTGCCGTGAAAATGTTTTCAACACTTATTGAATTGAGGTTGAAATTTTAGCCTGTGTGTCAGTATATAATTCCTTCTATTTGATGTGAGGGGGTGAGAAGAAACACCTTTCCACACTAGCACCCAGCACTATATCACTGGAGCATATTAGGTCTCATTACAATGAAGTAATAATTAAATAATAATTGTGGAAATATTAACAATTTGACAAAATGTAACAGATAAAAATTCTGTGTTTTATAGTTTAGATTATTTTACCATGAAGCTGTTACACTTTTGCAATGACAGCATCTTATTTCTTTCCCAGTTTCAGTCTATTGTGTCTGATGGTGTCATGTAATTTCTATGTTAATGGTGAGAGTCTTGTCTATTGTGTTTCCAATAAGGCTCCTCCCTCCCTTTGTCTCATTGCTGCAATGCTAATGAATCTGTCATACTGCTGGGTGAGAAACAGAATAGTTGGATGAAAAACAAAGCCCAGTGAAACTCCCCAGTAAGACGAAATTAACATACCTTTACTTATTAAGATTCATATCATTCAGCCAATCCAAAGCCGCCTCATGTTAGAGAATGTTTGTACAGACAATATGAGGTGAGGCCGGCTCAGTCACAGCAATAGCAGACGGGTCAGGAGAGCGGCGAGGGGATCCCCATACTGCCCTATACCAGGTAGATATGACTTCTGTTACTATTAGGTTATATGTGATGGTTATTATCATGTCTGGGTAAATTATTTGGCTGTGTCTGGTGATATTGTGCTACATAGTATAAACGTAGCATGTTATTGTGTGTCAGACAGATGTGGGATTAGGTGGAGTTTATAATCCTTCATGCATTATTGTTTTTATGTGCTACAACATGAGACTTGGAATACTTTTTGGTGACATGTTGCAGGACACAATAATATAATATTAATAAGCTGCTGGGTAACTAATTTATGAGGGAATACAGTAAATTGGCCAATCCAAAGAGTTCTATGCACAGGTGATTTCTAAAAAAGACATTATATTACTTTATATGTAAGTGACCCTATATCTTGATACCAAGATTCCCACATTTAGCTCATTTAGTACGGTATCACTATGTAGCAAGAATTTCACAGCTGTATTTTGCATGAAAGAAAGACCTAGTTGGGTTGACATAGAAGAATCTAATTTAGTTACAGATGCTACAGACCTAATTCTGAGCACGCCCACTAAAGATAGGCTGCAGATTAGGAACCCATTTATTAATTTTAATATGTGATCTGTGAGAATTGGCAGGTCATCATATAGCCATAGCCTAAGAGAATAAAAATAATAAGAAACCATTTCCATGGTAGTTCACTTTATGAGCCTGAGAATTTCACTGTTAATGAATCAGCAGCTAAAAGACAATGGCAGTCGGTGGAATCAGTAGAGAATTGTTTACCCCCTTTTATACTGTAATAGAACTTTCCTAGCTGATGATTCAGTAACAATGGAATTCTCAGGCTTTTTTCATATAAAATGTTTCTTTACCACCATGAGCTTTTTTCAGAATTGAGGTTGATATTTTGGTCTGCATGTCATTATATAATTTCTTCTATTTGATGCGTGTGTAATTTACATGACTTTCTCTATTCTTCTTACAGGCTGAAAATTTAACAGGAAGCTCTAATACATTTTACAGATAAATTGATCTCCATCAGGCCATGACGAGTCCTACAGAAGTGAAGCCATCAGTCTCCAAGTGTGGAAAATTGTTTGAATTTAATTCAGAGCTCACATGTCACCAGAGTCAAACTGAAGAGAAAACATTCCTATGCGCTGAATGTGGATAATGCTTTATTAATCATTCAAAACTTACTAGACACCAGAGGATGCACAGTGGAGTAAAGCCATACCAGTGCTCTGAGTGTGGAAAAGTGTGTAGTTCTAAGTCAGAGCTCACATGTCACCAGAGGTTTCACACTGGAGAGAAGCCATTTTCCTGTCCAGAGTGTGGCAAGTGCTTTACACAACGTTCTGACCTGGTCATACACCAGAGGACTCACACTGGAGAGAAGCCATTTTCATGTGCTGAGTGTGATAAGTGCTTTACAGTAATTTCAAGCCTGCTTACACACCAAAGGATTCACACTGGAGAGAAGCCACATTCCTGTCCTGAGTGTGACAAGTGTTTTGCACGACGTTCTCACCTGGTCATACACCAGAGGACTCACACCGGGGAAAAGCCATATTCCTTTCCAGAGTGTGACAAGTGCTTTACACAACATCCTGACCTGCTTACACACCAGAAGACTCACACCGGAGATAAGCCATTTACATGCACTGAGTGCAACAAGTGCTTTACAAATAAATCAAACCTGGTCACACACCAGAGGACTCACACTGGAGAGAAACCGTTTAGATGTTTGGACTGTAACAAATGTTTTAGTCGAAATGCTCATCTCAAATTTCACTCCATGATCCATACAGGAGAGAAGCCATATTCATGCCTAGAATGTGGCAAAGGTTTTAGAACCAAGAAAGTATTAAATGATCATTATAGTATATAGTTATATGTTTGCCCCAGGGCTATTTGTATTGGTTAATAGTTTATGCAATGGTTCTTCGAGCCACTCCTTAAGGCCTAGAAACCCGGCCGTGGTTCCATACTACTGCGGACAACCTTCTCCTCTGCAGTTTTGATTGGGAGGCCACCCTCTGGGACAAGGGGGATCTTTTGATATGTTTTTTTGAAAGTGGTCATAAAGTGTCTAAAGAAAATTTGTAGTTGTTTCATGGAAAAAGTTGAGTATCTGGGTTTTGTTTTCCTTGGTATTATTGGTTACTGCTGCCAATGGATTCTAGATTGTTCATAATATGACAGCATTTTGAGAGCTTAGGTGCATGTTGATAAACCTGACACCCTGAAATGGTTATATGTAATGTCCAATGCTTTTGGTGACAGTATAGGAATTGGGTTTTCCCGATTATGGCAAGATGTTTCACTCATTTGCCAGGGACAACTGTAAGACCATGACAGGTGTCCTAGCTCAAGAGCAGAGTGGCAGGCTATGCCCTGTTGTTTTTTGCCTCGAAGGTGGTTTCTAGGTATGTACAGGGCATGCCTGTGTGTCTCAGAGCCCTTGCCTTGTGTGGTAGTGTGTGGTTAGTGATGGGAATGGCTACACCCTTTACTTTGGAACATGCAAGCGCATGCATGGTTGGACCGGGAAAAGGTGATTTTACAGGGCAATTTGTGCGGCTCTCCATGGCACATGCAAGATCCCAGGTTTGGTTCAGCCTTAAGTAGCCATTTAAATAAAGAAAAGGCTTGTTCATAATATTTGTTATGAATGGCCGGGTGATGCAAATGCCAAAAATATATTTTTTTGCCTCCACTCTGACCATGTATCTCCACTATCTTTCATCATTTAGTGATAATATTATGCACATCTGATTGGAGATATATTTTGGTTTATTCATTGTGGATTTACATTTCTTGTTGTGCATTCGTAGTCTTATAGATTCTGGGTTTGTTAATATTCCTCCTACCCAAATGTGAGATGGAGTTATACCTCCTCCTTCAACCCCCCCTACATCCCTCTCCCCCTCCCTCATGGATATCATTAATAGTCAAGATCCCGCTACTCCAATAGTGTGACCTTACCATATTATTTCAATGGTCTATATGTTGGTATGTGGTCAAGCCTAATACATATTCGACTGGTTCAGGGCTTAGGCTACTCCCGGTAAATTAATCAGCTTTTGACCATGACCACACCATATATGTACATCAGAGGACACTGAAGATAAAGTTTTTGATATCTGGAATATTACAAGTGTTTCAGTCGAAGAGTGAATTTCGACCACTCCAATATCCATATTGATAGGCCACACACCTACTGGCTCCTTTTTTATTGCCTTTTTATTTAGAAAGAAGAGTTTCACAAACAATTGCATACAAAATGCTACATAATTCATATAGTAAATCGACTTTTCTATTGTGAATTGTAAATACAAATACATTGTATTGTATTGTTGAGAGTTCCTTTAATTTGTCAATTTAATGCACTACAACTTCACAAATATATAAACCTAAATAAAAAAATCTTGTTAACAAATACATTCTAGAAACCACTTATTTACAATGAAAAGTTAACCTTTTAATTTCCAGTGATGTAAAGTTTTTAAATGGTATGATATCTTACTTTTTACAATCTCACTGGCTTTCTGGATGATAACTATTGTCTGGTTGTGCTTAAATGTGTAATCCATATAATTTTTAGGCATGTGCAGAGGGTAGGCAACAGACATATATGCAGATAATGTGGCACAATGTAACTACCTTATAAATAACAATTACATTGCAACACATGAGCTCTGAATATTTCCCATCTCTCTGGTCAAAACGTCTCAGGCTCATCAACAAAATATGTAGCTTGATCTCAGTGACCGATTTTACTGGTGTGAAACTTGTTGCTTTTGTAAGAAACATTGCATACGCGGTGAGGTGACTGCTTTGGTGTCTTGTCAGCTGTGATTTATGTGCTTACCCTTCATCACGTTACGACATTGATATGCCTTCTCTCCAGTGTGTGCCCTATAATTATGTATTATAGTGTGTCGCTGGAAATTCACACTTCAACTAAAACACTTCCAGAAATTCAAAATGTTTTTTTTCAAGTGTGAGTCCTCCGATGTGTAAGCAGGCTTGAACGCCGTGTAAAGCACTTGTCACAATCAGGACATGAAAATGGCTTCTCCCCAGTGTGACTCCTCTGATGTGTAAGCAGGTTTGCTTGTTGTGTAAAGCACTTGTCACACTTAGGACATGAAAGTGGCTTCTCTCCAGTATGAGACTTCTGGTGTGTAAGCAGGTTTGTATGGTTTGTAAAGCACTTGTCACACTCAGGACAGGAATATGGCTTCTCCCCAGTGTGAATTATCTGATGCTTAAGCAGGTTTGTATGGTGTGTAAAGCACTTGTCACAATCAGGGAACGAAAAATGTTTTCTCTCCAGTATGAATTTTCTGGTGTGAAATTAAGGTACTATGTTGTGTAAAGCACTTGCCACACTCAGGACAGGAATATGGTTTCTCTCCAGTGTGAGTCATTTGATGTTTAAACAGGGAAGATTGCTGTGTAAAGCACTTTTCACACTCAGTGCATGAAAACGGCTTCTCTCCAGTGTGAGTCCTCAGATGTGTAAGCAGGTTTGAATGTTGTGTAAAGTACTTGTCACACTCAGGACATGAAAATGGCTTCTCTCCAGTATGAATTTTCTGGTGTGCAAGTAAGTTACTACGTTGTGTAAAGCGCTTACTACACTCAGAACATGAATATGGTTTCTCTCCAGTGTGAGTCCTCTGATGTTTAAACAGGGATGATCGCTGTGTAAAGCACTTGTCACACTCATTGCATGAAAATGTCTTCTCTCCAGTGTGAGTACTCCGATGTGTAAGCAGTTTTGCACGATGTATAAAGTACTCGTCACACTCAGGACACGAAAATGGCTTCTCTCCAGTGTGAGTTCTCTGATGTATAATCAGGGTAGCACGTCGTGTAAAGCACTTGTCACACTCAGAACATGAAAATGGCTTCTCTCCAGTGTGAGTCCTCTGGTGTGTAAGCAGGTTTGCCTGTTGTGTAAAGCACTTGTCACAATCAGGACAGGAATATGGCTTCTCTCCAGTGTGAGTCCTCTGGTGTGTAAGCAGGCTTGTATGCTGTGTAAAGCACTTGTCACAATCAGGACATGAAAATGGCTTCACTCCAGTGTGGATCATCTGATGTCTAAGAAGATTTGGATGATGAGCAAAGCATTTGCCACATTCAGAGCATGGGAACGGCTTCTCTCCAGTGTGACTCCTCTGGTGACTTGTGAGCTCTGATTTACAACCGAACCATTTTCCACACTCAGAGCACTGATATGGTTTTCCTGGTTTAAGGCTCATCGTGGGCTGATGGAGATCAGTTTATCTGTAAAATGGATTCCAGCTTCCTGATAAATGTTCAACCTGTCAGAAAAATACAGAAAGTCATGTAAATTACACAAGAAGTATTTCAGTGTGACTTTTTTGGAGTCTACAAAGTTTTGAATGAGAAGTAAAGCATTTGCCTTTTTTAAATATATATTATAATGTGATAAGCTTAATGTTTAATGTATAGATGGCCATAATATGCATATGCACACATAGGAATTTGTCCTTTGCATTTAAGCCATGCCCGGAGCGGTGGACTGACCTAAATTACTGCCCGGGGAGATGTTGCGGGGCTAGGTGCCTTGCTCAAGAGCATTTCAGTCATGTTCCTTCATTCAGGACCAGGATTCTGACCTGCCACCCTCTGGTCACAGGTTCACTCCCCTTACCTCTAGGCCACAAGTGCACACTAGTTACCAGTATGAGATATTTTGGAAATATTACATTTACAGGTCTGAGAGCATAGTACAAGTTACAGGTGAGTAATTACAAACATGCAACAATGGACATTCCCAGCGGCCCCCTGGGAGGAGTGTCTTCCTCTTGCTGCATTTCTGGTGTGTCCAAGAATATAGTTTCAGGATGGTTCAAGGATAGTTATGGAGATGGGAAAAACTGAGATGGATTTGGGTTTGATTTACGGTTCTGATTTCTGATTCTGTATTTGGCTTGGGCCTAGGGGGAGCTGTGACCCAGTTATTCATGGTTCTGTGTTGGCACCGGCTGCCTGAAGTTTTTCCTTTTAATGCATGTGATGGAAGGCAGCTCCCTGCAGGGGGTCACTCATGGCTGGAACACTGTGGCTTTGTGTTTAGGCCAGGGGTGTAAGAAGCAACATGGATTTTCTTTGGAACCCCCCGTGGGTGTGAGGCCTGCACAGCTTTCTTAGAGCAGGACTGGGTTGAGAATTACAACTACCCGCACTACCTATGAAGCTAGCTTGTTGAGAAGGGGCATTTGCTATGGGAATGAAATGAGCGGGAGACTGAGAAATCAGGAATAACATATAATATTTCTCATGATTGTCCCCACAATTATTATTAAACTAAATGAATGAAAATACATCTACTCAGCACTGCGGGTCATTCTAATTATTTGGTTAACCAAGCTTAACGTAACTAAGACTTCCATCTCAGTGAGCTTATCTACTTTAACATGCTAACATGTGCAAAAAATTATATTTTTTTTACATATTACAGCTTTTCCCCAAACGTCACCTGTACATTCAATGGGGCATTTTTACAGGTAAGGGAAGGGATATTTGTTCAGTTCAGAAAAAATAAGACCCTTTCGCATTTGTTGGAAGAATTGTGAATTCTTTTTGAACATTCCTCATATTGTGCTGTTGTTTCTGAACTATTTTTATTGCATTTTTTTGTGTGGTAAAGTAAAAAACACACTCAGAGTAAGGGATGGCTTAACAAATAATTAGCATGGCCCCCATTAGGTCCATACCCCCCTTTTCTGTAGAAAAACACAATCTTATTGATATATGTAACTATATTATATCTCTATGTAAAATATGTTTATCCTTCAGTAAGAATCTGTGGACTGCGCTGAGTAATAAATGTGCCGATCAACAGAGATTCCTTTTAGGTACAATACACCTATTTACTGTTCCCTCTAAAGTGTAACATGTGTTTTATCTGGAAATTTTAATGGCTACCCATCAGGGTTGGTGTCATCACCACTTACTCCTACTGCATCAATCATCAGATGGATAATACAATACTTTTCTTAGTACTTTTCATGCAGTATAGACATTCCTTAGTACTATAGATATCTGATGCGTATTATTGACTGAGCATGTCATACTTTATATTATCATTTATAAATATTCACATGTGCATAAACCTCTTTAAATTAACTAAAGTACTGTAATGACTAAACTGTTACCCAGTAGCTTATTAATTCCATCTATTATTTACTTCAAAATATCACAAATTATGACAAGTCTCCTCTTAGAATTCTATAAAATTCATTCAGCACATGAAATACACTAATATATAAAAGATTGTATAGATAATATGATCAGCTCCAACTGATTCCTCATCTGGCTGACAAACAATAAAATGTTATGTTTATACTATAGAGCACATAGTACACAGCCAAATCATTTACCCAGACATGATAATAACCATCACATATAACCTAATAGTAACAGAAGTCATATCTACCTGGTATAGGGCAGTATGGGGATCCCCTCGCCGCTCTCCTGACCCGTCTGCTATTGCTGTGACTGAGCCGGCCTCACCTTATATTGTCTGTACAAACATTCTCTAACATGAGGCGGCTTTGGATTGGCTGAATGGAATGAATCTTAATAAGTAAAGGTATGTTAATGTTGTGTTACTGGGGAGTTTCATGGGGCTTTGTTTTCCATCCAACTATTCTGTGTGTCTGGAGACCTATTGGAAACTCAATAGACAAGACTCTCACCATTAACATAGAAATTACATGACACCATAACTGACACAATAGACTGAAACTGGGAAAGAAATAAGATTCTGTCATTGCAAAAGTGTAACAGCTTCATGGTAAAAGATTCTAAACTATGAAACACAGAATTTTTATCTGTTACATTTTGTCAAATTGTTAATATTTCCACAATTATTATTTAATTATTACTTAATAGTAATGAGACCTAAAGATGCTCAAGTGATATAGTGCTGGGTGCTAGTGTGGAAAGGTGTTTCTTCCCACCTCCTCACATCAAATAGAAGAAATTATATACTTATCTTATCTTATAGTTCAATAAGTATTGAAAACATTTTCACAGTAGTAAACAAAAACTTTAAAAAAATCACTTTATATGAAAAAAGACTGAAAAATCAATGACCTTTTTTACTACAGTGTAAAGGGGAGTAAAAAATTCTCTACTTTTCTTAGGAGTATAAAAGTATCACTGACTGTCATTCTCTTACGAGCTGGTGATTCTGTAACAGTGACATTCTCAGGCTTTTTGCTCACAAGGTGAATTTTTACTACCATGAGATTTTTTTTCGCCTCCTATTTAATTGAGTCCATAGTTTGCGGGGAGGCCGCCAGGTAGCGACAGATGAGCGACTGTAGCGTTTTTTTCACTGCGCCCGCTAGTATTCGCTGTGCTTGGCCGTTGTTCGCTTGTTGATAGCGACTCAATCGATGTGCGCTAATGTTGAATACGGGGTTAGGAGTCGCTGTTTGACAGGTTCCGCGCTGTATGGGAGCGCATGATAGCGAATGGCCATAGCGAACGTCTCCCAGCATATTCATTACCAAATCACGCTCAAAAAATTCTCGCGCTGTGAAATGCTTGTTTAAACCCCAGAGCGCTGGCGGCGATGGTTTAAAAATAGTTTTTTAACCCCCAAACAACCATATTTGTTTAAAAAAAAACACGTTTTTAAAAACATTTTGTAATATGAATACATTAATATCAGACCTGTAATATCAATTCTGCACAAATTTTTTTTTTGTTTTTGTTTTACCTTAAAAAAAAAATGTAACATTGCAGAAGTGGTCCCAGAATTTTTGACATAAAAAAAAAAAAAACATTAACATTTAATTATGAATAATTAAAGATTGTCCCATTGAAATGCATTGGAGAGCGCCAGGTAGCGAGAGGTCAGACCTGTCGCTGTTCAAGTTCGCTCGCTGGCGCTGTGTGGTGAGGCTGGAATAATGATGAATGATTCGCTATCTGGCGCTCTGTCGTTCGCTAAGCAGGATCGGTTTGATAAATGTGTGATTGCGGTGGGGAGCCAGCGTTCTCGTGGCGGTGCCTGTCATTACCGTTCGCTCACCATTCGCTACCTGGCGCTAGCCCTTGATAAATAAGGCCCAAAGTCTCTTCTAGGATAATTATATGATATGAGATAACAGCTGTACAAGCAAGATACTGAAAGGCAGGTATCCTGAGCAATATCACCTCTGGACATTGTGGTTAGGCACCTGATGATGAAGACAAAAAATGGAAGCAAGAGAAAGTGTAAAAATTGCTACATTCAAGGAAAAAGTTAGGAAGATAGAAAATGATCAGGGAATATCACAGTATCAAACAATGCTATGTAACTGCTATATGCTTCCATCTCCATCCAGAGCCAGGAAAGAGAAATCCAGCCTGTGCTGTCTCAGAGGACAGCAAACATCTCCATCCAGAGCCAGAAAAGAGAAATCCAGCATGTGCTGTCTCATAGGACACCAGACATCTCCATCCAGAGCCAGGAAAGAGAAATCCAGCCTGTGCTGTCTCAGAGGACACCAAACATCTCCATCCAGAGCCAGGAAAGAGAAATCCAGCCTGTGCTGTCTCAGAGGACACCAGACATCTCCATCCAGAGCTGGCAGAAGGTAGGGGGATTGGTGCTGTGGGGGGACCTAGCGAGGAACTGCCAAAAGAGGCATACACTGTCCCTGTCCCATCCCATAAGGACACATACTAAAGGAACCCCCTAAAAGAAGCCTGCTGAAGCCCTTGGTGTCTGGACTGAGGGACACAAGCCATCAAGCTAGGGTCTGGAGCACAGTGTAGGGACAACTCCCTCCCACTTTCACTGCCATCAGCCTAGCCAGCATTCAAGCCTGCTGTGATCTATCCCCTGGAGCAGCGCATGTGGGAGCCCCTTATTAAACCTCCAGAGCAGATAGCTGAGCCACTGGAACTGTGAACTTGCCCCAGGGTGATTACCCCATGTAAGCTCCAGACCCATCCCCCACTCAGGAGGAACAGAACATTCCTTGGGTTATAAAGAATCAGCTGTGAGAGAGATCTCCCTCAATCTGACTCCAATCTCACAGAGGGCTTCAGTAAAACCGAGCTGGACGCTTATAATCAAGAGCAGCCAGATATCTACAAGTCCAGAGAATTTCTGACAGGATCTCTAAAGTACAGACACACTGTACTCTGCACATATTAACATAAACTTTATTACAGGTTGAACCGGAGTAATGTAATTAACACATTTTGCATTGCAGGCATAAAGCAGCACAAATCTGAGGAGTAAATACTTGCTTTGAGTCATACACAGGGAGGATCAGGGAGGGTTCCAGATCTGGTTTTCTGGGACAGACACTGACACCTAGTGGTGATATTTGGTGGTGCAGGCTTCGGGAGACTGGGGTGGACGTTCCCTGCCACCTCGTGGTCAAATAAGAGAATATTGATTAATAGCAGAAGCAAAGTTTGTGCCGCTGCTGCCACCCATTGGCCATACATTATAACTAGAGATGAGCGAATCGATCCGGACGAACCCGGATTCGTTCCAAATTTCATGGAAAATTCGATTCCGAGCGAATCTGAATTTCCCTACGATAGGATCGATCGAAGTTTTCCTTTAAACTCCATTTACTTCAATTACAGGCATTGGAAAATAGTGGATGGACATGTCTGGACATATCCCTTGGGGCAAGTTATCATGGGAAGGCCACATGCAGCCTATCAGCAGCCAGGAAGCCAGGTGACGTCACCGTGCTATATAAACCGGATGGCCATTTTCCTTTTGCTCATTTCAGCCTTGCATTGCAGACAGAACGGAGGTTGCTACAGACAGGGAGAGACTTACAGACAACAATCAGGGCTTTGAATCATGCGCAAGCCCATACCAATAACGTAACATTCCCGAGAGAGCAAACCACGCGAAAAACACAATCATCGAATATGCTTATTCGCGTTAATGTAAACGCACATATGCATGAAAGAAGACACGAAAATCCTGTTAATGGTTGCACAAACACATGTGAAAGTGAAGCAAAAGGAGGCTGTGAATCAAGGCCATACTCTGCAATGCATTTTGATGTGTCCTTCACCGGTAACGAAAATGTGGTATTTGCTAGTGAACAAATTGCTCTTGACAGCGGGTGAACTGCAGCAACACAAATTGCAGTAACAAAACCCAAAATGGTGCTGAAAACCCACTTAAGAGCTTATGGCAGCGTGGAATTTGTCTCAGAAAGAATGTGTTGTGTCTCTAGTGAATCTGGGGTGTTTTTTATGCCTCCAAAAATAGTGAAAAAATCAATCAATGAAAACCATTTCATGAGTTGTTTCTCCAATACTAGTTATCTATCTGACCTTTATGCTCAACGTATTAGTGACAGATGTAAAAATCACATAGAAAGCCATTCTGGCTAAAAATGAACAGACTTTAACACAGCAAACACAGCCTTGGCCTGGCGAATTTGCCATTTTTGCATAGGAAATTTACGCAAACTAGGAAATGCACAGTGTTTTGTAATTGACCCCCAAAGTATGAACATCAAAACAAACATTGTGCAATGCCATTTCCTGCATGATATCAGAGTTTTTATGGCACATGTCCTGTGGTTTCTACTTTCCAGACATGTTTCGTCACATGTGAGATGTTTTTCATGGGAAAATCATTTATAGCCTATAAACTACAGTAATTAGATATATTAAAGTATAAAAATTCATATATTATGAACATTTCTATGATAAAACACATGCAATTAATGATTATTTGGCATTGTAGTGTTGTAGCATTGCGGAAAATACAGGATGAGAATTTTATTTTTATTAGGCTGCAAGGCTTGATTTTAAAAAGTGAATGTATGGATAAGAAACATCCTTGAGGAAAATTAAATCTCTAGAAAGGCCCGGTGAGTTGGAGATTCCTCATGCTGAGTACAGACTCGGAGCATCCAAAGCCAAAGACAGCTTAGCTAATTGTTCTCAGATTTGGGCTCCTGCTGCCAACTCCAGTGTCTCATTAAAGCAATGTTTGGGCTCCTGCTGCTGCTGCTTGCAACTCCAGGGTGTGATTCATCCAATATTTGGGCTCCTGCTGCCAACTCCAGTGGCTCTTTCAAGCTATTTTTGGGCTCCTGCTGCTTGCAACTCCAGGGTGTGATTCATCCAATTTTTGGGCTCCTGCTGCCAACTCCAGTGTCTCTTTCAGCCAATGTTTGGGCTCCTGCTGCTTCTGCTGCTTGCAACTCCAGGGTGTGATTCATCCAATTTTTGGGCTCCTGAAGCCAACTCCAATGTGTCTTTCAAGCTATGTTTGGGCTGCTGCTTCTGCTTGCAACTCCAGGGTGTGATTCATCCAATTTTTGGGCTGCTGCTGCCAACTCCAGGATGTGTTTCAGTCAATATTTGGGCTCCTGCTGCTGCTAGCTCCAGTGTGTGTTTTTCAGGCAATATTGGAGCCCCTCATAGTGATGCCACCTCAACTCTCTGTAATTGTGCCGCTCTGCGATTCTAATAGCGATGCCTCTGATCTGCATGTCCTAATTATTTACAGTATTATTTCAGTAACCCAGCACGCATCCTATGCGTGTTACAGCAAGGCAGAATGGTTTACAACCCTATTGAGGCTCTAGGAAGCTCAGAAATAGCCATTTTTAATAGTGATTCGTCGCGAATAAATTCGGGTCGAAACGATTTTTGTCGGAAAATTCGGCGAATCAGTCAAATCGAATTTTTCAAAAGTCCGCTCATCTCTATTTATAATGTTTTCAGATATTTCATATTGAAACATTTCTGGTCACATGCATACAGTTACTTTTGATAATGAAACAAATGTAGTATCTGAGATTTCCAATAAAACTGTGAAAGTGTCCCAACACTGCAAAATGGAGGGAACAGGATATTTTAATTTTTTTTTTTTTCTGTTACAAAATTTTATAATTTATTTTACAAATTACAAGCACAGATATGTGGGATCCCAATGGGAATTGCAAATACATTAAATTTAAGTTTTGACAAACGTTCATTGTCATTATCATTTACCAAGTCCAAGCTCTTTGAGATTGAGCGTTACATTGGTTTGTTACGATTGGTTGTGAGTGGCAGACAGGGAACATGTACATTGATTCTCTCTTTAATGAAGTAACTGTAACTGATTTTAGTATTTGATTTGTTAATGTTCATCACAAATCTATGGTATGGGGGGGTTGTAGGGGATTTTTTGTTTTCTGGTCCTGTCTGTGATCTTCTACCTGAATGAGCAGGCCTCAGTGAATTCTGTTTCTGCTGCAGTTCCTCAGATATCACTCTTTTCATTTTGGAAGGCATCTGGTCACACTCTATACTGACTTTATTACACCCAAACATTGAAGGATTTGAATGTTTTGCACTTTCCTCAACTCCTGTTATATTTGCAATAAAACTTTATGTTTGCTGTTGGAAAATACTAATTGTTGAGTCTTGATTCTTGTACAGATGAAATCCTAAATCCATGTTTAAACCAGTCCACAAGGGGGCAGAAGAATCCCTCAGTGAACTCAGAGCTCTTAAAAATATTTGCATGTAACTGTAGGATGGGCCCACAGAGTCAGTTCTACTGGTGGGCTGAAGATGACCCCCCAAAAATAAAATAAATATAGCAAAATACCCACCATTGTAATTCCATTGATTCAAACATCACAATGTTAAGCCTCTACATAAACCCCATACAGCATATCAATCCATTAATATGTCACCTATCAGGAATCATGAACACACTGACCATCTGTATCTGAGGCAATTATAAATTATGCCAAAGAAATATATTGAATGAGCCTCTCAGATCTAAAGTAATATAATATATTTTGCAGTAGATACATCTTAATGGAAGCAGTTCTGCCCAGTTCTGCCCTGGAATATTTTAGATTCCAGGGCCAGCCAAAGTGCATTTTGTTCCGATTTAAATTTCAGCGGGGCACCAGCGAATGCTCTATCATACAGACTTTATTTTCTTTTACAACATGCTAATTATCATAAATGTACAATAATAATAGTAATATTAACAAGAGAAATATTTTTTTATTCAAATCACAACTTTGATTAACCAACACCCATTTCTTATTTAATGGGTGTTGGTCCTGCAGACAGCTAATCAAAGCAAGCTGGGGGGCATCCAGAATGCTGGAACCCCCCCTGCACATAACCTCCCAATATCCTCACCTTTATTATGAGCCTGCACTAGGATTGTAGCACCGTGATCGGCCAGCAGGCCAGTGGCCAACCAGGGGACTCCTTTCCCAGCGCTGGTTCGTAGTGAAGGTAAGAATATAATGCATTATGGGGGTGTAATGTGAACCCCGGGGGGCTTCAGAATTCTGGATGCTTGTTTTGATTCGCTGTCCGCAAGTCCAACACCCATTGAAAAAATGGGTTGTTGGTCCTGTTTAGAAAAAATCACAACATGTTCAGCCTATAAATTACTCTAATGAGATATCAGAAATAAAAACTCATACAACGTTCCTCTAGGACAAAAATCTTGCACTTGATAGGTAATTGTATAGACAGTGTATTGTCAATATTGTAGCATCATCATGAGCCAAATATAAGATGCAAATTCGATTTCTATTAGGCTGCAAGGCTTGACTGATGAAGTGGAAAGTAGTAATAAGAAACCTCCTTGAGGGAAATTAAACCTCCAAAAAAGGGAAAAGAATGAAAAGGCCGAGTCCGGTGAGTTGAAGATTCCTCATGCCAAGTACAGACTCGCAGCGTCCGAAGCCAAAGGCAACTGGGAAATTTTCTGTAGAATAACATTAAACCAGCTGAGCTTTGTATATTTTCTAAAAGACATTTTGGTCAATTACCTGACCTCTCATTTATGAATTAACAATAATGTGTTGTACCATGTGATCCATTGAGAGCAGAAGAATGGGAAGTATCACACAATACATTTTAGAGGCAAATTTTGTTGAGTTTCTTGGAATACTTTTTCTTACTCAGATGTGATGATTGCTTTATTATGTCTAACAGAACTAAGTATTCTGGAAAGCTTAACTAAAATATGCCCGGGGGGTCTTTTTTGAGGAAAAATATCAACCATATTATTTTTGATAAAAAGGGCCAAATAGTGTAACCCAAATGTTCCTTCTATTCGGGTCTGGCCGAGCTGTACTCAGTATTCATGTCTGGTCATCAACAATTATTATTATATATTGTAATAATAATAATAATGTAGTAATAATATAAGCAATGTAAATATGCTACTTGTAACTTGGCAGAAGGCAACAACGAGATCCCCTTGTATATCTCTGATTCATAAGTTTGCCTGAAATGTCTCCTATTAAATTATTCTTTACAAAAATACAATTGTAATGCATTTGCCCTGGCTTTACCCTGGGCTTGCATACCAAGCTCCTATACCCTTGTCTAGTGTTTTTTTTCCCTTATGTTAGCTAATGTGTGTTTTATAGAAGCAGTTTTCACTACCTGGAATCTTTTGCTATTGGCACCTGCACAGCTGTTTGGCACAAGAAAAATATACACTTTCAAAAATTCCGTTGAATGTAGACTTTCCCTTTTCTTAATGGTGTAGATAATTTCTCAATTTAATGAAATGAAACTGATTATAATATGTGATTTTTTCTATCAAACTCACAAAGTTTCTTTCTGTGATCTTCTACTCGGGTGAATTAATCAGTGCTCAGACAGAGGTACAGAAACATGATCTGTTGGTGACTGATGAGGAGAGGGTTGGGGACACTGTTCTACCTGAATGAGCAGGCCTCAGTATATATGTTTCTGCTGCAGCTCCTCCAATATAAAAAGGGTAAACAATTCTCTAATTTTCTTAGGAGCATAAAATTTTCACTGACTGTCATTGTCTCACTAACTGGTGATTCATTAACAGTGACTTTTTCAGGTTCATAAAGTTACTCCCTGATGTTTGGTGACATTTCAGTGATGGTTAGTGACATTTCGTTGATGATTAGTGACATTTCATTAATGATTAGTGACAGTTTAGTGATGATTAGTGACATTACAGTGATGATTAGTGACATTTCATTGATGATTAGTGACAGTTTAGTGATGATTAGTGACAGTTTAGTGATGATTAGTGACAGTTCAGTGATGATTAGTGACTGTTCAGTTCTGATGTTTAAGCACAATCAGGACAGGAATATGGCTTTTCTCAAGAGTGAGTCCTCTGATGTGTAAGCAGGTGTGAACTCTGTGTAAAACACTTGTCACACCCAGGGCATGAAAATTTCTTCTCTCCGATGTGAGTCCTCTTGTGCTTATTCAGGTTTGAACTATCAGTAAAGGACTTTCCACATTCAGGGCAAGAAAATGGCTTCTCTCCTGTGTGAATTCGCTGATGTGTAAGCAGGGTTTCACGCTGTGTAAAGCACTTGTCACAATCAGAGCAGGAATATGGCTTCTCTCCTGTGTGAGTACTATAATGATCATTTAATACTTTCTTGGTTCTAAAACCTTTGCCACATTCTAGGCATGAATATGGCTTCTCTCCTGTATGGATCATGGAGTGGTATTTGAGATGAGTACTTCGACTAAAACACTTGTTACAGTCCAAACATCTAAACGGTTTCTCTCCAGTGTGAGTCCTCTGGTGTGTGACCATGTGTGATTTATTTGTAAAGCACTTGTTGCACTCAGTGCATGTAAATAGCTTCTCTCCGGTGTGAGTCTTCTGGTGTGTAAGCAGGTCAGAACGTTGTATAAAGCACTTGTCACACTCTGGACAGGAAAATGGCTTCTCTCCAGTGTGAGTCCTCTGGTGTGTGACCAGGTTTGATTTATTTGTAAAGCACTTGTTGCACTCAGTGCATGTAAATGGCTTCTCTCCAGTGTGAATCCTCTGGTGTATGACCAGGTGAGAATGTCGTGCAAAACACTTGTCACACTCAGGACAGGAATATGGCTTCTCTCCAGTGTGAAACTTCTGGTGATGTGTGAGCTCTGACTTAGAACTACACAATTTTCCACACTCAGAGCACTGGTATGGCTTTACTCCACTGTGCCTCCTCTGGTGTCTAGTAAGTTTTGAATGATTAATAAAGCATTTTCCACATTCAGCGCATAGGACTGTTTTCTCTTCAGTGTGACTCTGGTGAGATATGAGCTCTGAATTAAATTGAAGCCATTTTCCACACTCAGAGACTGATGGCTTCACTTCTGTAGGACTCATCATCGCCTGATGGAGATCAATTTATATGTAAAATGTATTTGAGCTTCCTGTTAAATGTTGAGCCTTTAGGAAGAATAGAGAAAGTCATGTAAATTACACAAGCATCAAATAGAAGAAATTATATAATGACATGCAGACCAAAATATCAACCTCAATTCTTCAATTCTATAAAAATCTCATGGTAGTAAAAAAAAACATTTTATAAGATAAATGCCTGAGAATTTCATTGTTACTGAATCATCAGCTGGGAAGACAATGAAAGTCAAAGGAAAGTTTTATTACAGTATAAAAGGGGGTAAACATTTCTCTACGTTACTTAGGAGTATAAACGTTCCACCCACTGCCATTGTCTTCTAGCTGATGATTCATTAACAGTGAAATTCTCAGGCTCATAAAGTGAACTACCATGGAAATAGTTTTTTATTATTTTTATTCTCTTAGGCGATGGCTATATGATGACCTGCCAATTCTCACAGCTCACATATTAAAATTAATAAATGGTTCCTAATCTGCAGCCTATCTTTAGTGGACGTGCTCAGAATTAGGTCTGTAGCATCTGTAACTAAATTAGATTCTTCTATGTCAACCCAACTTGGTCTTTGTTTCAAGCAAAATACAGCTGTGAAATTCTTGCTACATAGTGATACCGTAATAAATTAGCTAAATGTGGGAATCTTGGTATCAAGATTTAGGGTCACTAACATATAAAGTAATATAATGTCTTTTTTAGAAATCACCTGTGCATAGACCTCTTTGGATTGGCCAATTTACTTTATTCCCTCATAAATTAGTTACCCAGCAGCTTATTAATATTATATTATTATGTCCTGCAACATATCACCCAAAAGTATTCCAAGTCTCATGTTGTAGGACCTATAAACACAATCAGCACATAAAAACACTAATACATGAAGGATTATAAACTCCACCTAATCCCACATCTGGCGGACACACAATAACATGCTACATTTATACTATGGAGCATAATATCACCAGACACAGCCAAATCATTTACCCAGACATGATAATAACCATCACATATAACCTAATAGTAACAGAAGTCATATCTACCTGGTATAGGGCAGTATGGGGATCCCCTCGCCGCTCTCCTGACCCGTCTGCTATTGCTGTGACTGAGCCGGCCTCACCTTATATTGTCTGTACAAACATTCTCTAACATGAGGAGGCTTTGGATTGGCTGAATGGAATGAATCTTAATAAACAAAGGTATGTTAATGTCGTCTTACTGGGGAGTTTCACTGGGCTTTGTTTATCCCCCAGCAGTATGACAGATTCATTAGCATTGCAACAAGGAGACAAAAGGGAGGGAGGAGCCTTATCTGAAACACAATAGATGAGACTCTCTACATTATCATAGAAATCACATGACACAATAGACTGAAACTGGGAAAGAAATTAGGTGCAGTCACAGGTTCATAGTAAAATATACTAAACTTGGACACACAGTATTTGTATCCATTACATTTTGTTAGATTGGAGCATTTTTTCACAATTATATTTACTAGTTATGAAACCTAAAAAAGCTCAAGTGATAAAGTGCTGGGACTAGTGTCCAAATGGTTCTTCCCACCACCTCACATAAAATAGAAGAAATTATATAATGACACACAGACCAATATATAGTTTGCAAAGTCCCTTCTGGAACAATTATATTGCAATGATCAGATTCTTTGCTAGACCAAACACAATAGTATTGAGCTATGGAACTATATTATATTTCAGCTTGTTCCTGGTCCCTGGACAACCCGGTCAATTTCCATAAAATATGATTCACATTAGACTCTGATTGAACCAAACTGAACCAATGATATTCTTATTGGTTCAAACATAAAATGAATGCAAACATCAACATTACTGTTACATATCTAATCATAGTAATAGGAAATAGCATCGTCTTTGTATAGTTTTATGGTCACTTTATGTGATTCCTATGACTGACTGACCCCCGGCCTCACATTATAATGTCTCTACAAACATTCACTGACACGGAGGGACTTAGCTGAATTTATTTAATCTCTTACAGAGAATCATATTAAAGAGTTTCCACTAATACCATTATTATAATGTGCAGTATCTCCACCCCAGACACCACAACTAAGCAATGTCTTGGGACAAGCATAAATGTATCGAAAATTGTCCTAAACATGTCATAAGATAAAGCAATGTAACATCACATGACTGATATGAGATAACAGCTGTACAAGCAAGATACAGGAAGGCGGGTATCATAAGCAATGTTACCTCTGGACATTGTGGTTACTAAAATAAAGGGTCCAATTTAGATGTAATTTTTTAAAGTGTATATTTTTATAAAATGTTATTTATTTTTTCCTATGTTAGTAAAGGTGAGTTTTATGGAAGCGTTTATCACTAACTGCAAACATTTGCTATTGGCAACGTACAACACGTCTGTACACCAAGAAGAGAGGATTGTGTCCTGCACATACATAACACTGCCGCTATGACCATTGCTGAGGTGAGGAAGATCACTTAACCTTACACAGGCCCAGCAGCAGTGTTCTCTGAGTACAGGGTCACTTCTTTCTTTTTGGTGTACAAACTTGGTGTACGTTGCCAATAGCAACAGATTACAAATACTGACATATTACTGATTTACTAACATAAGAAAAAAATACTACATCAGCCCATTACATTGAATACATCATTTTGGCACAAAAATATACACTTTCAAAAATTCAATGGAAAGTGAACTTACTATTTAAGCATCTATTTATTTATAAAGCTAAAAAAATGAAAGCAGAACATGTGACAATAAAAGTTACAGAGATACACAAAAGATCATAGACTATTGTTATATGATGACCCGCCAATCCTCACAGCTCACAGATTAAATGATGTATGTCCAAAGAGGAAATAGTCACCATCAGGATGTAAAGTCAGCTATGGGTACACACCGTGCACTATGACAACTGTTTTCAGTAATGCGCACCAATACACCCCAAATATATATATATATATATATAGAGAGAGAGAGAGAGATGCCATTCTTATGTACAATCTATTCATATATAACCCTGGACACAGGAATATATCACACTAAGCTGACCTGACGCGTGTTTTGAGGTTCTTGAGCCCTTCCTCTTCCTGGCCCCATCCGCACCGCAAAATAAACTTGTTGCACTAGGTATTGGCCGGCCTATGTCAGTGCTTGTTGGACCCGGCAGCTGATTATCCCAGGGCCAGTGAGCGTCACTTTGTACCGCCATTATTCCGGCACTCCCCGGCATATTTATTCACTTTTTCCTCCTTGAAATCTTTGGCGCTGTATTTTCCAGCGCTGGTCACCGTTTCATCATTACAGTTACAAGAAATCACTGATGGGGACAAAGGTGACAAACTTTACATTGCGTTTAGCCTGCAATTTAGTTGTTGGTTTCCAAATTACACTTTGTTAAGCAAAATAAGCCATTGAAAATCAAAGTTAACCCCCCCCACAAAAAATATATTTTGTGACATCTAGATCCTGCGTTTTCATTACTGACAGGTGCCAATGCAAGTTCTGTACAAATGAATGTGTGTAATATTAATAATAAGCATTAAACTCTTCAATCCAGTTCTGCCCATTGTGCCCTATGGAATCTTGACCTACAGCGGCAGGTAACAACTGACGCTGCTTCAACCACAACACCCGGCACTGCTACCTTGCTGAAGCATGGGAAGGGGCCTCTGCTGTGTCTGATACATTACACATGGATACGTTTTCATTTTGTTTTCATAACGAGTTTTCATAACAAATTGTTCAAAACTTCATTTTGGGTTCTTATCCATTTTTTGTTTCTCCCGGCTTCTTGTATAACTGCTTGTCATCACTGGAGATTGGTGGGAGGTACCTGGCTATTTATGGGTCCGGTGGTGGCCGCGGGTCTTTCTGCGGTCCGCTGCGCCACCTTGTGGCGGGGTGGCCCGGGTGGGGGGGGGGGTTTCCTGGAGCAGGACGCGCTGTATACTGTGGAATCGATTCTGCAGGTGAGTACTCACAGATTTGTATTTTTTCCATGATTTATCTCCCGGCTTCTTGCATAACTGCTTTTCAACACTGGGGTTTTATGGGTGATTCCTGGCTTTTTATAGGGCCGGGAGCAGCCACAAATCTTCTGCAGTCAACTGCGCCACCTTGTGACGGGTTATGGCCAGTAGAGACGATTACTGGGACATCCAATAGCAGTGTCCGTCATGGCTGGGAACCGGAAACAGTAAAAGAATGTAGTAACTTATGTTTATAAATATTTTGCCTTTTTGGGGGGGGGGCGGGGCTGGTGCATGTGCCACGAAATCCCTCGACTGTTTGGGATTATTTTTGGAAGCATTTTTTGCACTTTGGTTTTGATGACAAAACTTGGGATGTGAAAAAGCAGTGTCATGTCTTTCAAGCGTCGCCAATGCAATTCCCATTTAAAAAAAACTTTCCTGACCCTCAAAACGAAAAAAAAGAGATTAAAACAGACATTGTGTGCCTGGAATACAGTTGTTTTTAGCGCCGCTGCAGAGCACTAGGTACTAGGTACTTGCAGCGCTCTCGGCCAGCGCTAGGTGTCACTATAGCATAGGCATATACAAGCCGTGCGCTGGGAACACAGCCTGGCCGGGAACACTACAGATGATAGCGCCGGCAGGCTGAAGTTGGTGTTGCGGTGCCCAGTGTCTCGGACAAGGCGCTCAAGTGCCGCCCGCACCATTTTTTATAAATGACCCTCAGATGGTATGTTTGTGACCAGAAAGCAGGACAAGATTTTTTAACTGATGTAAGTGTTTTCTGGAAGCATTATAAGCATGACATGTAAAGTGAGATGGTTTCATTAAGCAAACTCCTATTTCTTTATAGAAATGATAAAATGACACAAACAGCAAAATTAAGAGGCTGATTCACTACTAGCGCCAAGTATTGGCAGATGAGCGTCTGTATAGGGGCGCTTAAAGTGACCACTAGTAGACGCTGTAAGCGGGTATCGGGCGCTGTAACCTAGCATTGAAGATGCTGTAGAAATCTCATATCAGTCATGTGATGTTACATTGTATTATCTTATGAAGCAAAGACTTTGATCATTACAATATAATTGTCCTAGAAGAGACTTTGCAAACTATGGACTCATGGTAGTAAAAATTCACCTTGTGAGCAAAAAGCCTGAGAATGTCACTGTTACGGAATCACCAGCTCGTAAGACAATGACAGTCAGTGATACTTTTATACTCCTAAGAAAATTAGAGATTTTATTTACTCCCTTTACACAGTAGTAAAAAGTGTCATTGATTTTTCGGGCTTTTTTCCTATAAAGTGATTTTTTTTAAGTTATTTTTACTGCCGTGAAAATGTTTTCAACACTTATTGAATTGAGGTTGAAATTTTAGCCTGTGTGTCAGTATATAATTCCTTCTATTTGATGTGAGGGGGTGAGAAGAAACACCTTTCCACACTAGCACCCAGCACTATATCACTGGAGCATATTAGGTCTCATTACAATGAAGTAATAATTAAATAATAATTGTGGAAATATTAACAATTTGACAAAATGTAACAGATAAAAATTCTGTGTTTTATAGTTTAGATTATTTTACCATGAAGCTGTTACACTTTTGCAATGACAGCATCTTATTTCTTTCCCAGTTTCAGTCTATTGTGTCTGATGGTGTCATGTAATTTCTATGTTAATGGTGAGAGTCTTGTCTATTGTGTTTCCAATAAGGCTCCTCCCTCCCTTTGTCTCATTGCTGCAATGCTAATGAATCTGTCATACTGCTGGGTGAGAAACAGAATAGTTGGATGAAAAACAAAGCCCAGTGAAACTCCCCAGTAAGACGAAATTAACATACCTTTACTTATTAAGATTCATATCATTCAGCCAATCCAAAGCCGCCTCATGTTAGAGAATGTTTGTACAGACAATATGAGGTGAGGCCGGCTCAGTCACAGCAATAGCAGACGGGTCAGGAGAGCGGCGAGGGGATCCCCATACTGCCCTATACCAGGTAGATATGACTTCTGTTACTATTAGGTTATATGTGATGGTTATTATCATGTCTGGGTAAATTATTTGGCTGTGTCTGGTGATATTGTGCTACATAGTATAAACGTAGCATGTTATTGTGTGTCAGACAGATGTGGGATTAGGTGGAGTTTATAATCCTTCATGCATTATTGTTTTTATGTGCTACAACATGAGACTTGGAATACTTTTTGGTGACATGTTGCAGGACACAATAATATAATATTAATAAGCTGCTGGGTAACTAATTTATGAGGGAATACAGTAAATTGGCCAATCCAAAGAGTTCTATGCACAGGTGATTTCTAAAAAAGACATTATATTACTTTATATGTAAGTGACCCTATATCTTGATACCAAGATTCCCACATTTAGCTCATTTAGTACGGTATCACTATGTAGCAAGAATTTCACAGCTGTATTTTGCATGAAAGAAAGACCTAGTTGGGTTGACATAGAAGAATCTAATTTAGTTACAGATGCTACAGACCTAATTCTGAGCACGCCCACTAAAGATAGGCTGCAGATTAGGAACCCATTTATTAATTTTAATATGTGATCTGTGAGAATTGGCAGGTCATCATATAGCCATAGCCTAAGAGAATAAAAATAATAAGAAACCATTTCCATGGTAGTTCACTTTATGAGCCTGAGAATTTCACTGTTAATGAATCAGCAGCTAAAAGACAATGGCAGTCGGTGGAATCAGTAGAGAATTGTTTACCCCCTTTTATACTGTAATAGAACTTTCCTAGCTGATGATTCAGTAACAATGGAATTCTCAGGCTTTTTTCATATAAAATGTTTCTTTACCACCATGAGCTTTTTTCAGAATTGAGGTTGATATTTTGGTCTGCATGTCATTATATAATTTCTTCTATTTGATGCGTGTGTAATTTACATGACTTTCTCTATTCTTCTTACAGGCTGAAAATTTAACAGGAAGCTCTAATACATTTTACAGATAAATTGATCTCCATCAGGCCATGACGAGTCCTACAGAAGTGAAGCCATCAGTCTCCAAGTGTGGAAAATTGTTTGAATTTAATTCAGAGCTCACATGTCACCAGAGTCAAACTGAAGAGAAAACATTCCTATGCGCTGAATGTGGATAATGCTTTATTAATCATTCAAAACTTACTAGACACCAGAGGATGCACAGTGGAGTAAAGCCATACCAGTGCTCTGAGTGTGGAAAAGTGTGTAGTTCTAAGTCAGAGCTCACATGTCACCAGAGGTTTCACACTGGAGAGAAGCCATTTTCCTGTCCAGAGTGTGGCAAGTGCTTTACACAACGTTCTGACCTGGTCATACACCAGAGGACTCACACTGGAGAGAAGCCATTTTCATGTGCTGAGTGTGATAAGTGCTTTACAGTAATTTCAAGCCTGCTTACACACCAAAGGATTCACACTGGAGAGAAGCCACATTCCTGTCCTGAGTGTGACAAGTGTTTTGCACGACGTTCTCACCTGGTCATACACCAGAGGACTCACACCGGGGAAAAGCCATATTCCTTTCCAGAGTGTGACAAGTGCTTTACACAACATCCTGACCTGCTTACACACCAGAAGACTCACACCGGAGATAAGCCATTTACATGCACTGAGTGCAACAAGTGCTTTACAAATAAATCAAACCTGGTCACACACCAGAGGACTCACACTGGAGAGAAACCGTTTAGATGTTTGGACTGTAACAAATGTTTTAGTCGAAATGCTCATCTCAAATTTCACTCCATGATCCATACAGGAGAGAAGCCATATTCATGCCTAGAATGTGGCAAAGGTTTTAGAACCAAGAAAGTATTAAATGATCATTATAGTACACACACTGGGGAAAAACCATATTCCTGTCCTGATTGTGACAAGTGCTTTACACAGCGTGAAACCCTGCTTACACATCAGCGAATTCACACTGGAGAGAAGCCATTTTCATGCCCTGAATGTGGAAAGTTCTTTACTGATAGTTCAAACCTGAATAAGCACAAGAGGACTCACACCGGAGAGAAGCCACATTCATGCCCTGAGTGTGAGAAGTGTTTTACACAAAGTTCCCACCTGCTTACACATCAGAGGACTCACTCTTGAGAAAAGCCATATTTCTGTCCTGATTGTGCTTAAACATCAGAACTGAACTGTCACTAATCATCACTGAACTGTCACTAATTATCACTGAACTGTCACTAACCATCACAAAACTGTCACTAATCATAACTGAACTGTCACTAATCATCTCTTGACTGTCACTAATCATCACTGAACTGTCACTAATCATCACTGAACTGTCACTAACCATCACTAAACTGTCACTAATCATAACTGAACTGTCACTAATCATCTCTGAACTGTCACTAATCATCACTGAACTGTCGCAAATCATCTCTGAGCTGTCACTAATCATCACTAAATTGTCACTAATCATAACTGAACTGTCACTAATCATCACGAAACTGTCGCTAATCATCTCTGAACTGTCACTAATCATCACGAAACTGTCACTAATCATCTCTAAACTGTCACTAATCATCACTAAACTGTCACTAATCATAACTGAACTAAAATCTTTAATGATTTAAGAAATTACCCCTCCAGAATTTATCTGGATTAAATAATCAAGTATAATTCGGGATCTTGGTTTTCATGAATAAGTGAGTTTTAGTCAAGCTTCACCTTAAAGAAAATAATATTAAATTTTTTTAAAAAAATATAAAGGAAATAGTGCAAAACTGAAGAACGCTAAGAAATGTAGCTCCCCAGAATGTCAGAGGGCAAATAGCTTTTGTTCTTGGCTCAAAACTGGGTAAGAATGTTTGCAGTGTGGGGGAACAGAGTGTGACGGGGTTCTCACAATGAAAACCTCAGCCACAGAGCAAAACCTCATGGAATGACATTATTGACATACTGGAGCACTGGCACTTGAGGCAAACTGGGAAACAAAATAAAACTTAAAAGGAAAGAGAGTTGTATGCAGACTTAAGCCAGATAAGCATATAGAAGACTTGAATCCCTTGCCTCTTGACAGATGACATAGATGTTGATCTGCTGGATGTGGGATTTGTTCAAGATCTCAGGCCCATAAATAGGGGTCTAGTGATACCAATTGCCCCAAAAGGCCTGATGTGCCATTTCTTCTCACATCCATTCCTCATGACACGGGCTGGTATAGCAACAATGATTTAGGAAACTTTTTTTTCAGCATGCCAGTGGACAGGGAGACACAAACCACCTTTCGGTTCAGGTCATGTTTGCCCCAGGGCTATTTGTATTGGTTAATAGTTTATGCAATGGTTCTTCGAGCCACTCCTTAAGGCCTAGAAACCCGGCCGTGGTTCCATACTACTGCGGACAACCTTCTCCTCTGCAGTTTTGATTGGGAGGCCACCCTCTGGGACAAGGGGGATCTTTTGATATGTTTTTTTGAAAGTGGTCATAAAGTGTCTAAAGAAAATTTGTAGTTGTTTCATGGAAAAAGTTGAGTATCTGGGTTTTGTTTTCCTTGGTATTATTGGTTACTGCTGCCAATGGATTCTAGATTGTTCATAATATGACAGCATTTTGAGAGCTTAGGTGCATGTTGATAAACCTGACACCCTGAAATGGTTATATGTAATGTCCAATGCTTTTGGTGACAGTATAGGAATTGGGTTTTCCCGATTATGGCAAGATGTTTCACTCATTTGCCAGGGACAACTGTAAGACCATGACAGGTGTCCTAGCTCAAGAGCAGAGTGGCAGGCTATGCCCTGTTGTTTTTTGCCTCGAAGGTGGTTTCTAGGTATGTACAGGGCATGCCTGTGTGTCTCAGAGCCCTTGCCTTGTGTGGTAGTGTGTGGTTAGTGATGGGAATGGCTACACCCTTTACTTTGGAACATGCAAGCGCATGCATGGTTGGACCGGGAAAAGGTGATTTTACAGGGCAATTTGTGCGGCTCTCCATGGCACATGCAAGATCCCAGGTTTGGTTCAGCCTTAAGTAGCCATTTAAATAAAGAAAAGGCTTGTTCATAATATTTGTTATGAATGGCCGGGTGATGCAAATGCCAAAAATATATTTTTTTGCCTCCACTCTGACCATGTATCTCCACTATCTTTCATCATTTAGTGATAATATTATGCACATCTGATTGGAGATATATTTTGGTTTATTCATTGTGGATTTACATTTCTTGTTGTGCATTCGTAGTCTTATAGATTCTGGGTTTGTTAATATTCCTCCTACCCAAATGTGAGATGGAGTTATACCTCCTCCTTCAACCCCCCCTACATCCCTCTCCCCCTCCCTCATGGATATCATTAATAGTCAAGATCCCGCTACTCCAATAGTGTGACCTTACCATATTATTTCAATGGTCTATATGTTGGTATGTGGTCAAGCCTAATACATATTCGACTGGTTCAGGGCTTAGGCTACTCCCGGTAAATTAATCAGCTTTTGACCATGACCACACCATATATGTACATCAGAGGACACTGAAGATAAAGTTTTTGATATCTGGAATATTACAAGTGTTTCAGTCGAAGAGTGAATTTCGACCACTCCAATATCCATATTGATAGGCCACACACCTACTGGCTCCTTTTTTATTGCCTTTTTATTTAGAAAGAAGAGTTTCACAAACAATTGCATACAAAATGCTACATAATTCATATAGTAAATCGACTTTTCTATTGTGAATTGTAAATACAAATACATTGTATTGTATTGTTGAGAGTTCCTTTAATTTGTCAATTTAATGCACTACAACTTCACAAATATATAAACCTAAATAAAAAAATCTTGTTAACAAATACATTCTAGAAACCACTTATTTACAATGAAAAGTTAACCTTTTAATTTCCAGTGATGTAAAGTTTTTAAATGGTATGATATCTTACTTTTTACAATCTCACTGGCTTTCTGGATGATAACTATTGTCTGGTTGTGCTTAAATGTGTAATCCATATAATTTTTAGGCATGTGCAGAGGGTAGGCAACAGACATATATGCAGATAATGTGGCACAATGTAACTACCTTATAAATAACAATTACATTGCAACACATGAGCTCTGAATATTTCCCATCTCTCTGGTCAAAACGTCTCAGGCTCATCAACAAAATATGTAGCTTGATCTCAGTGACCGATTTTACTGGTGTGAAACTTGTTGCTTTTGTAAGAAACATTGCATACGCGGTGAGGTGACTGCTTTGGTGTCTTGTCAGCTGTGATTTATGTGCTTACCCTTCATCACGTTACGACATTGATATGCCTTCTCTCCAGTGTGTGCCCTATAATTATGTATTATAGTGTGTCGCTGGAAATTCACACTTCAACTAAAACACTTCCAGAAATTCAAAATGTTTTTTTTCAAGTGTGAGTCCTCCGATGTGTAAGCAGGCTTGAACGCCGTGTAAAGCACTTGTCACAATCAGGACATGAAAATGGCTTCTCCCCAGTGTGACTCCTCTGATGTGTAAGCAGGTTTGCTTGTTGTGTAAAGCACTTGTCACACTTAGGACATGAAAGTGGCTTCTCTCCAGTATGAGACTTCTGGTGTGTAAGCAGGTTTGTATGGTTTGTAAAGCACTTGTCACACTCAGGACAGGAATATGGCTTCTCCCCAGTGTGAATTATCTGATGCTTAAGCAGGTTTGTATGGTGTGTAAAGCACTTGTCACAATCAGGGAACGAAAAATGTTTTCTCTCCAGTATGAATTTTCTGGTGTGAAATTAAGGTACTATGTTGTGTAAAGCACTTGCCACACTCAGGACAGGAATATGGTTTCTCTCCAGTGTGAGTCATTTGATGTTTAAACAGGGAAGATTGCTGTGTAAAGCACTTTTCACACTCAGTGCATGAAAACGGCTTCTCTCCAGTGTGAGTCCTCAGATGTGTAAGCAGGTTTGAATGTTGTGTAAAGTACTTGTCACACTCAGGACATGAAAATGGCTTCTCTCCAGTATGAATTTTCTGGTGTGCAAGTAAGTTACTACGTTGTGTAAAGCGCTTACTACACTCAGAACATGAATATGGTTTCTCTCCAGTGTGAGTCCTCTGATGTTTAAACAGGGATGATCGCTGTGTAAAGCACTTGTCACACTCATTGCATGAAAATGTCTTCTCTCCAGTGTGAGTACTCCGATGTGTAAGCAGTTTTGCACGATGTATAAAGTACTCGTCACACTCAGGACACGAAAATGGCTTCTCTCCAGTGTGAGTTCTCTGATGTATAATCAGGGTAGCACGTCGTGTAAAGCACTTGTCACACTCAGAACATGAAAATGGCTTCTCTCCAGTGTGAGTCCTCTGGTGTGTAAGCAGGTTTGCCTGTTGTGTAAAGCACTTGTCACAATCAGGACAGGAATATGGCTTCTCTCCAGTGTGAGTCCTCTGGTGTGTAAGCAGGCTTGTATGCTGTGTAAAGCACTTGTCACAATCAGGACATGAAAATGGCTTCACTCCAGTGTGGATCATCTGATGTCTAAGAAGATTTGGATGATGAGCAAAGCATTTGCCACATTCAGAGCATGGGAACGGCTTCTCTCCAGTGTGACTCCTCTGGTGACTTGTGAGCTCTGATTTACAACCGAACCATTTTCCACACTCAGAGCACTGATATGGTTTTCCTGGTTTAAGGCTCATCGTGGGCTGATGGAGATCAGTTTATCTGTAAAATGGATTCCAGCTTCCTGATAAATGTTCAACCTGTCAGAAAAATACAGAAAGTCATGTAAATTACACAAGAAGTATTTCAGTGTGACTTTTTTGGAGTCTACAAAGTTTTGAATGAGAAGTAAAGCATTTGCCTTTTTTAAATATATATTATAATGTGATAAGCTTAATGTTTAATGTATAGATGGCCATAATATGCATATGCACACATAGGAATTTGTCCTTTGCATTTAAGCCATGCCCGGAGCGGTGGACTGACCTAAATTACTGCCCGGGGAGATGTTGCGGGGCTAGGTGCCTTGCTCAAGAGCATTTCAGTCATGTTCCTTCATTCAGGACCAGGATTCTGACCTGCCACCCTCTGGTCACAGGTTCACTCCCCTTACCTCTAGGCCACAAGTGCACACTAGTTACCAGTATGAGATATTTTGGAAATATTACATTTACAGGTCTGAGAGCATAGTACAAGTTACAGGTGAGTAATTACAAACATGCAACAATGGACATTCCCAGCGGCCCCCTGGGAGGAGTGTCTTCCTCTTGCTGCATTTCTGGTGTGTCCAAGAATATAGTTTCAGGATGGTTCAAGGATAGTTATGGAGATGGGAAAAACTGAGATGGATTTGGGTTTGATTTACGGTTCTGATTTCTGATTCTGTATTTGGCTTGGGCCTAGGGGGAGCTGTGACCCAGTTATTCATGGTTCTGTGTTGGCACCGGCTGCCTGAAGTTTTTCCTTTTAATGCATGTGATGGAAGGCAGCTCCCTGCAGGGGGTCACTCATGGCTGGAACACTGTGGCTTTGTGTTTAGGCCAGGGGTGTAAGAAGCAACATGGATTTTCTTTGGAACCCCCCGTGGGTGTGAGGCCTGCACAGCTTTCTTAGAGCAGGACTGGGTTGAGAATTACAACTACCCGCACTACCTATGAAGCTAGCTTGTTGAGAAGGGGCATTTGCTATGGGAATGAAATGAGCGGGAGACTGAGAAATCAGGAATAACATATAATATTTCTCATGATTGTCCCCACAATTATTATTAAACTAAATGAATGAAAATACATCTACTCAGCACTGCGGGTCATTCTAATTATTTGGTTAACCAAGCTTAACGTAACTAAGACTTCCATCTCAGTGAGCTTATCTACTTTAACATGCTAACATGTGCAAAAAATTATATTTTTTTTACATATTACAGCTTTTCCCCAAACGTCACCTGTACATTCAATGGGGCATTTTTACAGGTAAGGGAAGGGATATTTGTTCAGTTCAGAAAAAATAAGACCCTTTCGCATTTGTTGGAAGAATTGTGAATTCTTTTTGAACATTCCTCATATTGTGCTGTTGTTTCTGAACTATTTTTATTGCATTTTTTTGTGTGGTAAAGTAAAAAACACACTCAGAGTAAGGGATGGCTTAACAAATAATTAGCATGGCCCCCATTAGGTCCATACCCCCCTTTTCTGTAGAAAAACACAATCTTATTGATATATGTAACTATATTATATCTCTATGTAAAATATGTTTATCCTTCAGTAAGAATCTGTGGACTGCGCTGAGTAATAAATGTGCCGATCAACAGAGATTCCTTTTAGGTACAATACACCTATTTACTGTTCCCTCTAAAGTGTAACATGTGTTTTATCTGGAAATTTTAATGGCTACCCATCAGGGTTGGTGTCATCACCACTTACTCCTACTGCATCAATCATCAGATGGATAATACAATACTTTTCTTAGTACTTTTCATGCAGTATAGACATTCCTTAGTACTATAGATATCTGATGCGTATTATTGACTGAGCATGTCATACTTTATATTATCATTTATAAATATTCACATGTGCATAAACCTCTTTAAATTAACTAAAGTACTGTAATGACTAAACTGTTACCCAGTAGCTTATTAATTCCATCTATTATTTACTTCAAAATATCACAAATTATGACAAGTCTCCTCTTAGAATTCTATAAAATTCATTCAGCACATGAAATACACTAATATATAAAAGATTGTATAGATAATATGATCAGCTCCAACTGATTCCTCATCTGGCTGACAAACAATAAAATGTTATGTTTATACTATAGAGCACATAGTACACAGCCAAATCATTTACCCAGACATGATAATAACCATCACATATAACCTAATAGTAACAGAAGTCATATCTACCTGGTATAGGGCAGTATGGGGATCCCCTCGCCGCTCTCCTGACCCGTCTGCTATTGCTGTGACTGAGCCGGCCTCACCTTATATTGTCTGTACAAACATTCTCTAACATGAGGCGGCTTTGGATTGGCTGAATGGAATGAATCTTAATAAGTAAAGGTATGTTAATGTTGTGTTACTGGGGAGTTTCATGGGGCTTTGTTTTCCATCCAACTATTCTGTGTGTCTGGAGACCTATTGGAAACTCAATAGACAAGACTCTCACCATTAACATAGAAATTACATGACACCATAACTGACACAATAGACTGAAACTGGGAAAGAAATAAGATTCTGTCATTGCAAAAGTGTAACAGCTTCATGGTAAAAGATTCTAAACTATGAAACACAGAATTTTTATCTGTTACATTTTGTCAAATTGTTAATATTTCCACAATTATTATTTAATTATTACTTAATAGTAATGAGACCTAAAGATGCTCAAGTGATATAGTGCTGGGTGCTAGTGTGGAAAGGTGTTTCTTCCCACCTCCTCACATCAAATAGAAGAAATTATATACTTATCTTATCTTATAGTTCAATAAGTATTGAAAACATTTTCACAGTAGTAAACAAAAACTTTAAAAAAATCACTTTATATGAAAAAAGACTGAAAAATCAATGACCTTTTTTACTACAGTGTAAAGGGGAGTAAAAAATTCTCTACTTTTCTTAGGAGTATAAAAGTATCACTGACTGTCATTCTCTTACGAGCTGGTGATTCTGTAACAGTGACATTCTCAGGCTTTTTGCTCACAAGGTGAATTTTTACTACCATGAGATTTTTTTTCGCCTCCTATTTAATTGAGTCCATAGTTTGCGGGGAGGCCGCCAGGTAGCGACAGATGAGCGACTGTAGCGTTTTTTTCACTGCGCCCGCTAGTATTCGCTGTGCTTGGCCGTTGTTCGCTTGTTGATAGCGACTCAATCGATGTGCGCTAATGTTGAATACGGGGTTAGGAGTCGCTGTTTGACAGGTTCCGCGCTGTATGGGAGCGCATGATAGCGAATGGCCATAGCGAACGTCTCCCAGCATATTCATTACCAAATCACGCTCAAAAAATTCTCGCGCTGTGAAATGCTTGTTTAAACCCCAGAGCGCTGGCGGCGATGGTTTAAAAATAGTTTTTTAACCCCCAAACAACCATATTTGTTTAAAAAAAAACACGTTTTTAAAAACATTTTGTAATATGAATACATTAATATCAGACCTGTAATATCAATTCTGCACAAATTTTTTTTTTGTTTTTGTTTTACCTTAAAAAAAAAATGTAACATTGCAGAAGTGGTCCCAGAATTTTTGACATAAAAAAAAAAAAAACATTAACATTTAATTATGAATAATTAAAGATTGTCCCATTGAAATGCATTGGAGAGCGCCAGGTAGCGAGAGGTCAGACCTGTCGCTGTTCAAGTTCGCTCGCTGGCGCTGTGTGGTGAGGCTGGAATAATGATGAATGATTCGCTATCTGGCGCTCTGTCGTTCGCTAAGCAGGATCGGTTTGATAAATGTGTGATTGCGGTGGGGAGCCAGCGTTCTCGTGGCGGTGCCTGTCATTACCGTTCGCTCACCATTCGCTACCTGGCGCTAGCCCTTGATAAATAAGGCCCAAAGTCTCTTCTAGGATAATTATATGATATGAGATAACAGCTGTACAAGCAAGATACTGAAAGGCAGGTATCCTGAGCAATATCACCTCTGGACATTGTGGTTAGGCACCTGATGATGAAGACAAAAAATGGAAGCAAGAGAAAGTGTAAAAATTGCTACATTCAAGGAAAAAGTTAGGAAGATAGAAAATGATCAGGGAATATCACAGTATCAAACAATGCTATGTAACTGCTATATGCTTTTATGATTGGCAGGGTTTGCTTCAGCTCTGAAGGTCTGATTGAATGTTTTAGTATTATTTCTCTCACTTCTTAGGTCACTTCTTAGGTCACTTGCTTCATGGTCCATTGGCTGATGCCTCTGAGGAGGGCAGCAGTGGTCTTTCGTGTCGGATTTGAGCATACAACGACAAAAGCACAGCACAAGTCATCTGAAACCTGCTGCAGATTTGCCCATCACACAAATCTCACACAGACAATCAGGTGCTAAAACATCTCTTTGCCCATAATCTCACCACCCTGACTTCTAAATACTCCTGTGATACCCCAGCGCTGGCAGCACATCGCAGCCACACAGAGAACATCAGGATGAAAGCTTCCTCCTCACACCTCTTCATTGCCAATACACTCACAAATACAAAACAAATACACACAATCTGTCACACAAACACGCAACCAGCAAAATAACAAACACAAGTGCACCTCAATGCAGCTCACCACAAAACCAATTATCTTGCTGAATAAACCATCAGGCTGCTGAAAGAATGCTTCCTAAGTTTGGCCAAGCCAAGAGGGGAGATGCTCCACAGCCCACAAATGGTCTCCAAAAAATCACAAAATGCAGAGATCAGGGAAACAACACTGATGTCAGCCAGGCCAGACAATCCCACAAACACTGTTTAACACGCACAGATTGGCTCTGCTGGCCTAGAATCACTATTCTCAAACAGAATGACGCTACAGCCTTTACCACAGCATCCAAAGATGATACACACAACACACAGCCCTTTATTTATACTTTGGCCCTTATTTAAGAAGGGATAGCGACAGGTAGCAACTGGTGAACGCAGGACACGGCAGCAATTACACATTTATCAAGCAGAATCTATTTAGCGACTGGGATAACACCATGTAGCGTCCGATTCATCATTTGCACAGCCTCAGCGAACAGCAACGGCATTCAGCCCTGACACAGCGCCAGGTATGACCTCTCGCTACCTGTCGCTCTCCCATACATTTCAATAGATGATCCTTTTCTCCTCTTTAAACAGGGTTTTTTTTTATTTTGCAAAAAAATCTCAAATAATGCTGTGACCTCTTTTGGCATTGAAAAAGCATTTTTTTCTCAATTTTTTCATTTTTTATATATTTCTTCAGAAATGACATTAAAGTGTTCATGTTACAATGTTGCTACAATGTAATTCCATATGTTTTTGCTTTGTTACTAGTGGATAGATGCTGAAAAACAGACTTTAATCACACCGCCTCCTGTGCTCTGGCCTTTGGAGAGGCATTTTTCTGCGCCAGAATTGTGTGAGACATTTTTTTCTTGAATATGTTGTTAGTCTTTTGCTATGACCATTCGCTAACATGCGCTCCCATACAGGGCTGTACTGGTCAAATAGCGACTCCTCACAATGTATTCAACATTACTGCACAGCGACTGAATCACTATAAACTAGCGACCCACGGCGAGCACAGTGACTATTAGCGGGCGCTCTGAAAATGCCGCTCCAGACGCTCATCTGTCGCTACCTGGCGTCAGTGATGAATCAGCCTGAAAGTCACATAGAACAAAGTGTTATGTTAATGTGGTGTCCTCAGGTTTATTTGACCTGTTCTTTGGTTCTGTTTATCACCCAACAGTATGTTAAATTCATCAGCAATGCAGCAAAATAAACACTGGCAATAGGGAGGAGCCTTATTTGAATACAATAGACGAGACTCTCATCATTATCATAGAAATGAAGAGACACAATAACTGACACAATGGACTGAAACTGGGAAAAGAATATAATGAAGTCATTGTAAGTGTGTAACAGCTTCATGTTATAAGATACTAAACTAAGACACACGACTGTAAAATATCCAACTAATAAAGATTTATATCAGATATTTATATGTATTAAACCTGGTTTGTTGAGAGATCATAGTAAGTGCCCAGGGATTTTGTTAAATATAAACAAGGCCATACCAAGGTGCACCAAGTGTGTAGGAGAATGGAAGAAGGAATGGGACAGGAAAATCACAGCAGAGACAGATTATTATTATTTATTTATATAACACACTCTTCTTCTTCTGTAGAACTTTACTACGTGGTAAATAGAATAGAGTACACAGACAACTGCCGACCCAATGCAAAAAATGACAATGCAAACACATTCCCCTCGATTCAAAGAGCAAAAGTTAATTGATTTCGGATCAAGAATCCTAAGTTTGGGTGGGTGTTAGTCATTTTTTCCTGTTTTTTTGGCCATTTCCGACTCGCACGAGCCTACGCGCGATTTCGTATATGCTCTTACGATCATCGGAAGTTCATTCCTAAATTTTAGGATGCAAACGTAAAACTTAGGATCAAATCCTAAAACTTAGGATCAAAACGTAAAACTTAGGATAATCGGATGTGTTTCGGTGTGATTCAGAGAACAGTTTTCAAACCTCTAAATACGTTTTAAAAGCAAGCCACTGCCGACACCTTTTAGCAGTCGGATTGCTGTTCTTGAACAGGTTTTTTGGCTATGTGGAGGAGTCTGCGCGTCTTGAGCTCCAATGAACTGCATGTATCAGCATGGCCGAGGCCATAAATTGTATGGCAATGCATACCTGATTCATGTATGCCTTATAAAAGCATTTTAATGTGGACCTTAATTAGTCCTTTGCATGTAAACCTTTATTTTGCAATATATTTGCGTTAATTAAAGAAACTTATGTCCTTTGTTATTTATTTTTAAATTGATGTACTAGAATAATATTTTTAGATTGCATTTATTGGTGTAGTTGTTTACCTTTGCTTTGTTTAATTATTTAAGCACATCTTTGGTCAGATGCATCACACTTACTGAGGAGAGGAGAGCGGGATAAAGTGCAGGATGTGGGTTACTGCTGTATTTTGCACAGACACAGCAAAGCTGGGGGTACGGAAAGGTCAGAAATCAAAGAATGCAGAGCAACACAGTCACAAGGCCCTTTCTGTTTGCAGGCTGCCCGATAATACCTGACCCGCCATCTTGGCTGTTTCTAGGCTCATAACATGCAGAAGTTGCTGGGTGTTTTTTAATTTTTGAGAGCAATCTGTATGTAGAGGGTGTGGGTAACCACACCCAAAATTTAAAGTTGTACCATTTGAAGCCAAAATATTAAAATTAAATCCACAAGTAAAAAATGCAAGTTAACTAAAAATTAAACAAAGTAAGATTTACTTATGCAAATGCATTCATTAATGGTTGGTTACTACAAAATGAATGAAATAAAGAAAAAAAAAACCAAATATTTAGAATGCACTTTAATGAGAAAGATCAGAAGGATTTACGTCCAGACAAAAAAGGAAAAAGGGCAAAACCAATGTTGCAACCTGAGAAATGAAACGGAAAATTCAGGATGGAAACTGACATCGGTCTGATTCGCGAACTGCCATACGAACGGACGTACATTTTAGGATAGAAACGTATTAGCTTATAGAATCACTCGCAAGTTCATACGAACGCACGAGCGTACGGGAAAAATAGGATGATCGGCACCAAAATCAAAGCTGTTACATGTTTCTTTGAATCGACCCTTATGAGAGTGGGACACAATAGGATGGAGAGTCTGACCCCTTTGAGCTTACAGTCTAAAGGAAGTGTTGGAAGCACAGGGAATGGGTCACGAGTAGTAGTTATTGAGTTGTTCAGGTGGCGTGTGCCAAGTGGAAATGCCTAAACCAGGTTATATGCTTGTCTGATGAGATTGATTTTGAGGGTAGTTTTGGAAATTTTGAGTGTTGTGTAGTGTTGGATTTAATGGGAAAGGGCATTTCATAAAAGGGGAGTTATGCCTGAGATGTCCTGTAGAGATGGGAATTAGAGGAGGAGACCAGGCTGGAGGACAGGAGAAGGTCAGAGGCAGACCTGTGTTGATAGCGTTGGATTCAAAATGAAATATAAGGAGGGACCTGGCTGGAGAGTTAAAATTTTAAACTGAATTTTCCATGAGTTTGGCAGCCAATGGAGAGACTGGCTGAAGCATTGCAAAAGCGAGAGGAGAGGCAGATGAAGCGAGCAGCAGGTTATGTTCAAAATAGCACATAAATTATCTATTTCCAATACATATATAGAAGCCTCATACAAGATCTTAACAAGATGGTACCAGGTACCATCCAAACTATCTAAGGCCCTTATTTAACAAGGGATAGCGCCAGGTAGCGACTGGTGAGCACCAGTAATGACGGTCACCGCCACGAGAACGCCGGCTCCCCACCACAATCACACATTTATCAAGCCGATCCTGCTTAGCGACTGAGATAGCGCCAACTAGCGAATCATTCATCATTATTCCAGCCTCACCCCACAGCGCCAACGAGCGACCTTGAACAGCAACAGGTATGACCTCTCGCTACCTGGCGCTCTCCAATGCATTTCAATGGGACAATCTTTAAATATTAATAATTAATTGTTATTAATGTTCTTTTTTTTTTAAATGTCAAAAATTCTGTGACCACTTCTGCCATGTTAGATTTTTTTTTAAGGTAAAAAAAAAAAAAAAATTGTGCAGAATTGATATTACAGGTCTGATATTAATGTATTCATATTACAAAATGTTTTAAAAACTTGTTTTTTTTGTTTCCAAAAATATGGTTGTTTGGGGGTTAAAAAACGACTTTTAACCCATCGCCGCCAGCGCTCTAGGGTTTAAACAAGAATTTCACAGCGCAAGAATTTTTTGAGAGTGATTTGTTAATGAATATGCTGGGAGCCATTCGCTATCATGCGCTCCCATACAGCGCGGAACCTGTCAAATAGCGACTCGTAACCTTGTATTCAACATTACTGCGCACCGACTGAGTCGCTGTCAACAAGCGAACAACGCCCAAGCACAGCGACTACTAGCGGGCGCTGTGAAAATACTGCTACAGTCGCTCATCTGTCGCTACCTGGCGCTATTAATGAATCGGCCTCTAAGATGTCTCCTACTGTCTCCTCTTTATGTTGGAGATGTATGAAGAGACAGGGCATGGTGCTCCATATCTTCTGGAGCTGTCCTAAATGATCGTACACAAATTAACTGGGTTCATTTCTAAAAGATCACCTGCCTACTTACCTAATAATCCTAGCAGTAACATTTATCCAAAACAAGAAGAAACCATTACATGCAACCTTGCAAAGGAGGTCTTCACCAACCTTTGGTTATGCTTTGGTCCAGGTGGCTTTTCAATCTGTGGTCTGATGGGCATACCACAGGATGGAGAGTATTCTATATAAATTATATTTTAATAATATTCACGTGTGCATTGGCCTAATAAATAACTGTAATCCCTCAATAATAACTTACCCAGCAGCGTATTCATTTGGCTAAATGGAATGAATCTTAATAAGTAAAGGTAAGTTAATATTGTCTTACTGGGGAGTTTTATCTGGGCTTTGTTTCTCCCCCAGCAGTATGACAGATTCATTAGCATTGCAGCAAGAAGACAAAAGGGAGGGAGGAGCCTTATTTGAAAAACTATAGATGAGACTCTCATCATTATCATAGAAATTACATGACACCATAACTGACACAATAGACTGAAACTGGAAAAGAAAAAACATGATGTGTTTGCAAAAGTGTAACAGCTTCATGGTAAAAGATTCAGCACATGAAATACACTAATATATAAAAGATTGTATAGATAATATGATCAGCTCCAACCGATTCCACATCTGGCTGACAAACAATAAAATGTTATGTTTATACTATGGTGCACAATATCACCAGACACTAGAGATGAGCAAACTTTTGAAAAATTCGATTCGGCTGATTCGCAGAATTTTCCGACAAAATTCGTTTCGGTCCGAATTTATTCGCAATGAATCGCTATTAAAAAAGGCTGTTTCTGAGCCTCCTAGAGCCTCAATAGGGTTGTAAACCATTCTGCCTTGCTGTAACACGCATAGGATGCGTGCTGGGTTAGTTAAATAATACTTTAAATAAATATCACATGCAGATCAGAGGCATCACTAATAGAATCGCAGAGCGGCACAATTGCAGAGAATTGAAGTGGCATCACTATGAGGGGCAGGAGCCCAAACATTGCTTTACAGAGACACTGGATTTGGCAGCAGGAGCCCAAAATTGGATGAATCACACCCTGGAGTTGGCAGCAGCAGCAGGAGCCCAAACATAACTTTAAAGGGACACTGGAGTTGACTTCACGAGCCCAAAAATTGGATGAATCACACCCTGGAGTTGGCAGCAGCAGCAGCAGGAGCCCAAATATTACTTTAAAGAGACAATAGAGTTGGCTTCAGGAGCCCAAAAATTGGATGAATCACACCCTGGAGTTGGCAGCAGCAGAAGCAGGAGCCCAAATATTACTTTAAAGAGACACTGGAGTTGGCTTCAGGAGCCAAAAAATTGGATGAATTACACCCTGGAGTTGGCAGCAGCAGCAGGAGCCCAAATATTACTTTAAAGAGACACTGGGGTTGGCTTCAGGAGCCCAAAAATTGGATGAATCACACCCTGGAGTTGGCAGCAGCAGCAGCAGGAGCCCAAATATTACTTTAAAGAGACATTGGAGTTGGCTTCAGGAGCCCAAAAATTGGATTATTCACACCCTGGAGTTGGCAGCAGCAGCAGGAGCCCAAATATTACTTTAAAGAGACACTGGAGTTGGCTTCAGGAGCCCAAAAATTGGATGATTCACACCCTGGAGTTGGCAGCAGCAGCAGGAGCCCAAATATTACTTTAAAGAGACACTGGAGTTGGCTTCAGGAGCCCAAAAATTGAATGAATCACACCCTGGAGATGGCAGCAGGAGCAGGAGCCCAAACATTACTTTAAAGAGACACTGGAGATGGCTTCAGGAGCCCAAAAATAGGATGAATCACACCCTGAAGTTGGCAGCAGCAGCAGCAGGAGCCCAAATATTACTTTAAAGAGACACTGGAGTTGGCTTCAGGAGCCCAAAAATTGGATGATTAACACCCTGGAGTTGGCAGCAGCAGCAGGAGCCCAAATATTACTTTAAAGAGACACACTTCAACGCCCAAGCACAGCGACTACTAGCAGGCGCTATGAAAATACTGCTACAGTCGCTCATCTGTCGCTACCTGGCGCTATTACTGAATCGGCCTCT